>JAMQGT020004434.1:0-127105 GCA_024447675.2 Pterophyllum scalare
AGTAACTGTGTCAAAATTCTGAAACCAGTGGAACCTAAAAGTCAGTTAATGTTTTTTTTCTTTTTAAGTTGTTTTACTCTTTTAAACTGAACTCTAATTTACTTCCTGAATAAGGTGAGGTTTAGGCTTTAATTTCTTTTTCTTTTAACATTCATTTGTTTGTGTGCAACTGCATATAGCAGAATATGGCATTACATTTCTACATTTATAGCATGTTTCCATATATATTTCCAAACTGTTAAAAAAAATTCTTGTTTTTCTGTGTATTGATTAAAAATGACCGAGACTGAGAAAAAAATAATAATCAAAGAATGATATACATACACACACACACACACACACACACACACACAGAGACAAAATCCTGCTGTTTCTTGCAATAATGTGCCTCTGTCATGAAATGTACTCATCAATGGGGGCAAGAAACTGCAACCACGCCCTTCGTGATCCAGAGGCAAACAGGGACCGACCCAGGGGACCCGGCCTGTCCACGGCCCACTAGGAGCTCAGAAGACAGGAGGCCACACATCCCGATGGCAACTGCGCACACACTCCAGAGGAAGAAGGAGGGAGACCCCAGACGGAACCCCCACAGTCAAATGGCAAGAGTCCAGAGAGCCAGGGCAGTGAGCAGCCAACCCCCTCCGCAGGCCAGCACCCCCCCACGAGCCAGAATGCAACCCAAGGCCCCAGGCACCCGGGAACCGCCCGACACCCAGCAGAGCCCCCCCCCACGCCAAAGAGGCCCGAGCCACCCCCAGGCCACAACCACAATGAAGTCTGTTTCTGATGTTTGGTCAGAGAAATCCACACTTGTGGCCTGCGGGAGGTTATTTTGTTGGGCTCTGGCAGTGCTCATACTTTCCTCTTTGCACAAAGGAGCAGAAAGCAGACCTGCTGATGGCCTTCTACGGCCCTGCCTGTCTCCTGGCATCTCCTCCATGCTCTTGAGACTGTGCTGGGAGACACAGCAAACCTTCTGGCAATGGTATGAAATGATGTGCCAACATGGAGGAGTTGAACTACCTGTGCAACCTCTGTTGGGTCCAGGTATCACCTCAGGCTACCAGTAGTAACACTGACCTTAGCCAAATGAAAAACTAGTGAATAAATGGTCAGAAAAGATGAGGAGGGAAAAAATGTCAGTGGCCTCCATCTGTAAAAACATTCCTGTCTTTGGGGGTTGTCTTATTGTTGCCCCTCTAGTGTGCCTGTTAATTAATTAACACCAAAACAGCTGAAACTGTTTAACAGTGCCCTCTGCTACCTAATTGATCAGATCAGTTTTGCAGAAGATTAACTCACTCGATGTTATGCTCTGATTAAAGTGCTCCTTTGGCAGTGTAATACAAAAAGTCCTGCAATAAATCAACTGTTGTTAAAGCATTTTTTCTAAAAAAAAAAAAAAAATTGAGGTAACTGTGTATTTTGTGACATTATAGAAACAAATTTGCAATGTAAAAAGCAAAACAAGAAAAACAAAGTCTCAGCTTTGCTGTTTATTCTTTGTTCTATTGTTTTCATCTGCAGTGTTTGTTCTTGTTTGCTCATGGTTTCCATATTTCCACCTTTGCTGTATTGTGCTAAAACAGACTACATTCTGTAAATTAAAGAAAGTAGTGCAGTTATATTAACTTTTACCATCAACTGTCTTTTATTCATTCATGATTAGAAACAATTTTATATTTAAATTAAATTTTAAGGGGTGACAGGGGTGTGCTAAATATTTGTTTCATCAAACAGAGCAAAGATGCATTGTTGGATGCCTGACCAGTAAAAACTGCACATTTGACTCACTTCAGATTAGTATAGTGCATCTTTTTAACTTTTCACAAAACTTGTCAAGTCATAATATTCAAAACCCATTTTATAAGCTTCAACAGTAAATTCATTCATGGGATAAATTCATTGCTCTAACTTAGATTTCCTAATATAATATTAGGTACCAACTACTATTTCAGCATTTGAAAATTAGGCATGTTTCCCTTCTGTTTCCAATTGCTTCTGATATGGACTGTCACAGTTCACTGTGTGGATTGTTGAGTAATTAGGAAGAGCAAAGATGCAGACGCAGGAGGCAGAGATTGCAACAAAAACATGATGCTCAGGTTCCAGTCCATAAACACTAACAAAAATGGACAGTGCAACAAAGGACAAAGTTACACACACCCTTAACACAGTCATGAGTGCGACAGGTGTGTGATTCTTTCGCTCTCTCACACACACACACACATATACACTGTAGGCTAATTAGGGAAGTGGATACAGCTTGGAGAACATAACACAGGTGAAGATAATTGAGGCAATCACAAGGAGGAAGCCAAACTCAAAATGAAACAACAGAAATCCAGCAACCAAAGCAAAACAGGAAATAACTTGAAAGATAAAAGAACTCTGAACACGATGCAAAGGGAACACTTGGAAAACTAATCACAATTAACAAACTACATAAAAAGTTCGGAATCCTGGTTCAAAACCTTGGACCATAACATGAACTAATTCTTATGATCAATGATAGGAAAATTCTTAAATAATGACCAGGAGAAACAAGCTGAATTAATGAGGTTTTAATAAACTTGCAAGTTGGAGCAATATACTGCTTAGCAACATTAACTGGAGCATAACAGGAAGTTTTCTTATCTGGTGCTATCATGCACTGTATGGCAATTGTTCCTAACATGGTAAAAACATATTCAATATTCTTCTTCTTCTGAGTGTGTGTGTGTGTGTGGGGGGGGTGCATAGGTGTATGAGTGTGTATGTGTTGTCGGGACATTAGGTGCACTTCCCTTTTTCTTTTTGCCACTTAAAGAACAAAAGTGTAAAACTTCTCATAATGCTGTCTGTCTTTCATAGTGCTATCTTTTGCTCGCTATTAGTCAGAAGCAAGCTACGTGTTTTATCTTAATACTGCACATTATATAATAGAGTGAGATGTGGTTAAACATAAAAGATTAAAGCATATCTAAAATTCTCCTAACCATCAATGGCAGTGAGTCTTGATAATTACGTCCTTCATCATTACAGACAGAAAAACATTACTCAAAACTTCAAATATCATTCTTCCATTCAGATTTATTTTTGATTTTGTCTGGTTGTCAGATACTTAAATACACACTTTATTATACCCATAAGAGTTATAGGTAGGTAGAGGAATAACAAATTATATTAATCAGCAGTACACCTTTCAAACAGTTGAATCATATTTACTTCTTATTAACAAACAAACAGCTCAGGAAGAAGCAGATTCAGAAGCTTTGATAACAGTAATAGCACAATGTGATTTGATTGCTCATATGTTTTGTATGCAGCTAAAGCTCTTAGATAAATGTGACATAAATGGAAATACATACAAGTACATGAGGAGCTTATATTTTACTTCAGTGCAATTACTTTTGAGTTACAGTTATTATCTACCAGGTTGTGCAGTCACAGGATTTTGAGATCGCACATTCGAGCCTTTTTCACGACGCTTCAGCTCACGATCAAGCTGACACCAGACACACATGTTGCAGAAACAGGTCTTCATGATGTCACTCTGGAGAGTCCCCTATGGAGGAAATAACTGTTTGATTATTAAATAACATTTCCGTTAAAGATAGACATAAAAATTATGTTTGTAATGTTATATTCAAAGTATTCTTTTACATTCTTTCTTATTGAAATTATATTATGTAAATATTTCTGTAAGTAAACTTTTTCTACATGAAAAAATATTTTATGAATGATGCATCTGAATAAATAAAAATCTTTTTTTTGATTGGTGTCATACCTCAATTCCATATTTCTTTCTCATGGTAATCCTGTAAGACAAAGCTACAGGGGCAATAAACAATGGTATCCCAAGGAGTGATAGTGCTCCGGGGCTGCACATGTCAAGAATTGGGAGAAAGGGGTTCTCTCCAAGTGACTTTGAAACGGTGTACGCAAAGCAGGGCCAGCACCAGAAAGCATAGCAACCTGAAAACCATAGATCAAATTGGGTAAGAGTCCAAAAACTGGTCTGATGTACACAAATAGTAAAACTGTTGGTATTTTTTTCATGTATCACAAATACAAATTAAATATGATTCCAGTATTGATTCATACAAGACAACTTGTCTTCCATGCAGTCAAAGAGGCCAGAGCCCCACTCTGTTGATGACCGTTCTGCCATTGGGCTGCAGATGAGGACCTGATGAGATTTAAAAAGAGTGTTGTTAAGTAGAAAATCCTTGAATCATCACTCAGTACAGATGCTTCTAGTTAATGATGATAAGTGCAGTAATTAAAGTGAAAAAGAAAACAACAACAAAACCCCTCACACCTTTCTCTGTTCTCCAAATCTGTAATTATTATATATATATATTGTTTCATGTAAATTGAGATTGAAATTGACTGTGTAAACCTCAAGAAGATCTAATATTGTACAAAAGGGAATGTGATTTGAACATATCCATATGTACAGTACCAGTCAAAAGTTTGAACACACTCACCCATGAATGTGTCCAAACCTTTGACTGTAAATCCTTAGTCCAACCAACTACTTTCCTAAATTTTAAAAGAATACAATACAAGAGTTAAAAAATATGATTCTATTTATTTTTATAAGATGTTGTTTGTAGTACATTCAGATTCATAGTATGCATATTTTGTTTATATATATATATATATATATATATATATATATATATATATATATATATATATATATATATGTATATATGTAAAGAGCTACCTTAGCTGTCCTCCAGCAATAAATAACTTTTAAATAACAAGAAAAATTGTAAGAAAAGGCAGCTTAGTTTTCATATTAAATAATTTTACCATAATTATACTTCTAGGATAAAAATCCTTTTTCATGGTCTTACCTGAGTAAGATGGAGGTCTTGTTGTCTCTTCTTAGGCTGCGAAAGAATTAAACAGCGTACTCTGGGGAGCGGTGCTTTTAAGCTATTATCCTCAACAACTAAATTTTTTTGTGAACCCACAAAAATGCTGAAAAACACGAATTAGTATAGAGTGAAACAAAAACATGTCATAGTTTTTCCATGGTACTGAAGCACGTAGGTCCGGTTCTTCATTTTGATCTCATCTACACACTTGTGAGCAATGTGTTACTTCAGTGATTGCATCTCTATTGTGTTGACAAAGTCTATCCATGGACACACAAGACAGAGTGACAGACAGCTGCTGCAGTACTCAAAACCATTTTTTAGCTGAGAGGAACTCATTTGATCACTAAAATATCATCAGACACCGTTAAGCTGGAAACCTTCTGTGAAAACGTTTAGATGTTTTCAATTAGACAGGCCGCAAAACCTGAATCCAAAAGCAAAGTGAAATGAAAAGTAATTGTTATGCATCTGATGTTTTATTAAATTTGCAGTGTACCATTTGATGTGTGATTGTTGAAGGTGAATACATTTGTGTTCAGAATAAAATTCATAGTCATGAACTGTTCATAACTGACTTCATAAAAGACTTCACTAGAGACGTGTTTTATTTGCCAAAACAGACAAAAAGAATCAGATTTCCTAAACTACAGTGTAAGAGATCAAAAGCATGAAGGCCAAAAAATGTAAATAATAAAAACTGAATCTGAAAAAATAACAAATTATCCCAATTGGAGTTTATTCCACAATAACTTTCCATATCCATACTCTTCATGCTAGCAACGTTATTTGGTAAGGTCTGTAAAGTCCAGTTCTTGTTAATTGTTAATTGCCTCTAAACTGAGATTTGTGGAGAGTTGTGCAAGCTGAAACTAGTGAAAAACTTTCCTGAGGACATTGTTGGCTTTGGTTAGTTTTTCACCAGTTTCAGCTTGCCAAGAGCCTCCTCAGCCACATCGATCTGCACTGCCAGGATGCAGAAAGTCCTCTATCAAATACAAGTATCTCATCTCATAGATGGCTCAAGAGGGGCCAAACTATGAGGAAATGTGGCACCATATATAGTCCTCATATACAGGATTTCATTTTCAAATTCAGCTGTGAGATCTTTGTCATATTTTCTTGTCAGTTCCAAGCAATACATATTTATCTGCTCTTCAGTCATGTCTGTCAGCTTCAGAATCAGTGCAGTCTCATCATGCATGTGTTCTTGTTTGCATGTTTCTCTTCATCCTGGAATTGAGCAACAGTCTCCTTCAATTGTGAAAATAGGCAGGACTTGGTAAGTATGGCCCATTCATCACGAATACCCTGCATTTGCCATTTTAGCATCATGGTAACTTGAAACAGCATTGATTTCATAGAGAAGGAAACCAAAACCGTACTGCATCTTCCACCCTTGTGATGCTTTTTCATAAAACATCTTGTGGCTACCTGTTTCAGCTTTAAATTCATTCATTTTTATGTTGAGAGGATCATTTAAGTGCCATTAAGCTGGAAGTTTATCTCTGCAGATGTGAAAACATTTTGATGTTATTTATGACACACACATTCTGCAAGAAATGTCTAGCATACCTTCAGGTCTATGATTGTTGAACTTTGGGAAATGCTGTCTTTTAAAGACGAATAAAATATAATTGTGCATTAATATTAGTGTAAGCTAGTGAGGCAGGAAACAGAATATTGTCATTGATTATAATGTCATGGTTTTGTTGGTTACTAATGAAAAAAGCAGACATTTGATTAATGCCTCTTTTCCAAGCATTATCCTGAATTTTATTTTACACTATTTAGTGTAATTTTTTTTTTTACATAAATACAGACTGGAACAGATTATTGTTATTACACTGTAAATATTGCTTCTCATTGTCTTTTAATCAGTGAAAAAACAAACCATAATAGGACCAAAAAATGAAAGAAGGCAAGAAATGTCATAACTCCAAGTTGGAAAAAAAAACAAACAAAAAAAAAAGACACAATCAGTAATCAGTGTGCCCCCCACCTGCACTGATTATTGTGGTAATACGCCTCCTCAAACTCTGTATGATCCTGTCGTGGCATTCCATCATGCTGTGGGGCTGTGTGGCCAGTGCAGGTACTGGGAATCATATAAAAGTGGAGGGTCCCATGGATTCCAGTCAATATCAGCAGATTCTTGAGAACAATTTTCAAGAATCAGTGACAAAGTTGAAGTTGCACCGGGGCTGGATACTTAAACAAGACAACGACCCTAAACACTGCTTAAGCAAGTACAGTGTTCTGGAATCTCAGTCCCCAGACCTGAAAATCATTGAAAATCTGTGCTGTGATTTAAAGCGAGCTGTCCATACTCAGAAACCATCAAACCTGACTGAACTGGAGATGTTTTGTAAAGAAGAATGGTCCAAAATACCTTCAACCAGAATCCAGACTCTCATTGGAAGCTATAGGAAGCGTTTAGAGGCTGTTATTTCTGCAAAAGGAGGATCTACTAAATATTGATGTAGTTTTTCTGTTGGGGTGCCCAAACTTATGCACCTGCCTAATTTTGTTTAAATAATTATTGCACACTTTCTGTAAATCCTATAAACTTCATTTCCCTTCTCAAATATCACTGTGGCCCTCTGATACATGATATATTTAAGTGAAATTGCTGATCCAAACAACCAATGATTTATAAAGGAAAATCATGAAAATTATCGAGGGTGCCCAAACCTTTGCATACAGTACCACTAGGGATGGGAATTGATAAGATTTTAGCAATTCCAATTCCATTATCGATATCACTTATCATTTCGATTCCTTATCGATTCTCATTGGGTTAGTGAATAAAATATACCACAAATGGGTATGTATGCACCAACTCTTTAATGTAAAGCGTAGAACAGCGGTGGATGGAGCAGCTACAAAGTTCTCTTTTCTTTACGTTGACACTTGATCAGGCGGTTGATGAAGGAGCTCCAGCTGTTTCCCAATAAAGGATTTAACAGTGGTTACAGGCACAAGGGCTGCTGTTCTGGATGCTAGAAAAACATTTACTCTTGCTCCACCTGAGCGCTGCAGAGTTTAAATGAAGCATCAAAGCAACAAATTTGTGTAGAGGATTTTTTAGAATCGAATTATTTGAGTTACTCGAAGAATTGTTGCAGCGCTGCAGCAAAGTGTTTTGTTTTATTACACATGTTTTTCCTGCATACATGTCAAGCTAAGGCAGATGCAAACTTGAGTGATTACTCATCATCTCTGAACTTCTGACAGAATTGTCATGAATTTTATTCATTCACCTATGCTAAACAAGTGCAATAATGTGCAATTAACAATAAATGCAATAAATGTGCAATAATCATTCATTTTTACTAATTTATATAAATGTTTAGAAATCTTTGTTGTAGGGTATTTTAGTATTTTTCGATCAGATTTTATATATTAAATTTACTGAGCATGCTCTGATGTCAGAGGAGCACAATTCAGAACATGCGTACATAAAACATTTGTCACAGCAGAAAGCTTGTTAGGACTTCAGAGAAAAAAAAAGCTCAAAAGCAAGACAGTCAATCAAATTACTTTTAGAAGACAAGGCACACCAATGAGAAGCAACCTCATAACAAGCCATAACAAGCTCTTATTTTTTCCCCGTGGATGTAACTGGTGCAGGCTGCATGTTGATGACGTTGGTGTTTTTCTTGCGAAATTTTAACTCACGATGCATCTGACACCATGAGCACCACACACAGGTACAGGAAGTGATGATGTCTGTACAGATAGAAGCCTGTGGAGGAATATTTTGTAATTATACACTTTTTACTACTTTTACCAGTCCTTACATAGCTTTTACTAATGCTCAGGCTTCAGCTTTTCTTTCTTTCTTTATTTTTTTGAGAAAACCTAAAAAAATAGCAGACTTTCATATAAGCTTTTAATAAGAAATCTATTTGATAAGTTTTATATGTCATACCTTGATGCCATATTTGTGTCGGATGCCTTTATATTGATAAGAATAATGATAAATAATATTTATGTCCTTTCACAGTTAGATCTGCTGGGGGCGAGACTGTGTAGGTGTTTTGTTTAAAAGCCATGCCCCAAATTTACCTTTTTACAACCGTGAATCAAGTCAAAAAATATGATTTAAAAACATAATAATAATATTCTAGCTATCCGATACAATCCTCTCGCTTTATTTTTTTTAAATATAAAATTTCCAATTTCTTATTAACAAACAAATAAACAAAAACATACCCGTTAAAGCTGGACGTCTTACTGTGAAGTCAGGAAAATACATGCCGTGTGTGCATTGTGTATTATATAAAGCAAAAACAATCCTGCAGAACCAGAACTATTGCAAAAAAAATAGGGGGGGGGGTTAAAACAGCACCACACTTTTGGAATCCTGTCCATGGGTTTATATTTCTGCAGGCATGACAAATGACTGCAAGACACAAACATAAATGCTAGGACACAGTGACTGTGCTCCATTTTCACAATCGCAATCTGTAAAATACACTGATGATTAAATACTCAGCATCAGTCAGTACAGTGGCTTCTGCTTCAGTGTTGATTAGTGCAATAATTTAAACTAAAAAATAAACCTTTTCTGGTTTCTGTATTTCTACCCATTCATGGGTGAGTGTGTCCAAACCTTTGACTGGTACTGTATATGGTTTGTTCTGTGAAGATATTCTGAAGATGGAACTCTTGTTTTCTTTTCCAGTAGATCGCTGAAAATATGCAGATTTGCCACTTTAAAATTATTGTAACTCTAAAGAGAACTGATTTATTAAAGGAGAAAATACCACGCTGCATCTTTCACCTTTGTGGCATTATTTTGTAAGCAAAACCTTTTCACAGACAGACACACACAGTGTATAAACACTTTAACGGCTGTAGCAACTGCTTCACTTGCTACTTGCGTGTAGGTTGATCCCAGAAGAGCGCACCGAGAATTATAAAATGAGGAATTATTAGCACAGACATTGATTTTTAATAATAATTATAAAGGCAATTTCATTTTTGTGTGTTTTAACCACATTATCAGCTTCAAGCTTTAGTGATATTTTATTAATGTATTAACATAATAATCTTTAATCTAAAAGATCTTTAGACTAATTGATCATTCTTTGAATAATGTTTTGCTGTTTTTTGCAAACTCCATCTGCTCTTATTGAAGACTTTGGAGTCTTAGATTTCCTTTTGTAAAATAATTTCACTGGAATCTGTAAAGCCTGTGAAACGATGACTTGATATTATCTAACCACTGCATGAATTACATTTCAATACAGAGAAACATCTTGTGGCTGCCTGTTACAGTTTCAAATCTCTCCCCCTCTTCTTTCTTTTTTTTGTTTAGAGTGAAAGAGCGAGACATCAATCATTAAGTGCCGTAAAAAAACATTAAACTGGAAGCCTTGTATTTATTTTTGCAGTTGCAAAACCTGAATCTAAAGTCAAAGTGAAATAGAAAAGACTCATTAGGAGGGCTGTGTTCAAAGAAATATCTAGCATACCATCAGGTGTATGACAGCTGAACTTAAAAGTTTTCTTTTAAACATAAACAGAATGTAAATGTGTGGCATTCTTAGCCTAAGCTAGCTCTCTACATGGGAAACTAAACAGTGCTGAGTATGTATCACAGGGTAAATATTTTGATAATTTGCATTGTATTATTTATTTAACTGTCATTGGTTATGACTGATGGTTTGGATGGTTACTCGCAAAAAGAATCCAGGACAAGCAAAAACATTAGATAAAGTTCTCTATTTTCTGAGCGTCAGCTTGTTCTCTATTGTTTTAAACTATAGTTTAGCAAATACTATATGCAGCGTCACCTTTGCCAAAGTAAATACAGACTGGGGCAGGTTGATATTGATATTTATTTATCATTATTCAAAACTCTGAAATACATTTTGGTTCCCACAGGAAGGTGGAGTCTACAACAGCTAATTCTGCAAACAGATTTTTATCAATACCACTGCTCACCTTTACTCTGGACTGATCTGGATGTCTTTGGATGGAAAGAAAGAGAAAAGCCTTAAATAAAGGTTCTATTTATTTGAAACTCCTTTCTTTTGAAAATGCTCAGGCAATAATAATAATTTTTTGTAAATGCTGAAAATATTTTTTTTCTTCTTTCCAGCCTCCAAATTCTACTTTCTTGTCATACCACACCTACCTGTAAGTATTTCTAAGTACATAAAATGACACCCTTAATTCAGAAAAATTACACTGTAAATATTTTGGGGAAAAACAATATCGATTGAGCGCTGTATTATGAAGTGCTAACAGGGCCTTCTGCAATCCTGACAGTACCATGCTTTCGTGGCTTATGAAGGCAAATATAGAGACAGATCTGCCCCTGGCCCAAACCTGTTCATCGCCATGATCGTATTATCTCATGTGGCCTCAGCACGTAGTGAACACAACAAATATTTTTTGGTTCTAAATGAATGAACACCGATCTGTAAAAAAATTAATATATTATTAATTATTCAAAATTATGGAGTGGGTTAACAAATTTTATGTAAGTTATGTTTACATTAACATATTCTATGAATTTAATTATAAATTAATAGACATTTATTTATATAAAGTAAAAGATGAGCTAGTCAACCAAATGCTTGCCCCTCCTATAGTACAGTCTCTTGAACTTTTCTGGTGTTATAAACGCTTGTTTTGTTTTTGTTTGTTTTGTTGTTTTGTGACACATTTTTCTTTTTCAGTGTTAAAGTGATGGCGATGAAGAACTTTGCATCACACGATGATTCATAATCTTGCAAATGTGTTACATTGAGATTCCACATCTGCAGCAGTTGGTGTATTAAACCATTCAAAAGTAATGATTTTATTCTTAACAATTTTAAATATCTTACATACAGTTACAACGCAATTCTCAAAGGCTCAGGATTTAATACATTATTGTACCAAACACAGTCGGCAGCAACCTAAAGGTGTATACCTCCATCTGCAGGTCATTAGTGGTAGAACATCTACTCAGAGCAAAGCAGTGTGACAATGTGTGGGTGTTGCGGTAGCTACAAAAGCAGCAACAAGTCTACTTGAGATTAAAAACTACTTAATTTGAGTTTCACTCTGAAAAGCTGTACTGAATTTGTATGATACTTACTGTAACGGTTCTTATCTTTAAAAAAATAAAAAGTTATAGATTTATCACAGTTTGAAAAGCATATCCTATAAATCCTAAGTGTATAGAAAGCACTTGGAGCTGTTTATTTAAATATGTGAAATAATGCTAAGACATTCTTAACTGTTTATGTGCCACAGTTTGTTCATGTTCCTGTATGTCTACTAAAGTCATGTCTTTGCTTCATGCTAATGAGACAGATCTGAAGACCGCCGGTCTCTTTTTAGCCAGCTGTTTAGGCACCACTGTATCCAGCAGTCTCCTGACTAGGTCCAGGCGTCCTGTCTTGATCAGAGCCCTAGATAACTCTGTAACCTCTGCCGTGTGTGTCCTGTAAAGGCACCTCAGCTCAGCCTTCACTGTGTCCTGAGAGTACTGCTCCTCCGCCTTCAGCACCCACAGCTCCAGCTGGGTGATGGCAATGCCAGGCTCAGGGTGTCCATGCATGAACAGACCCAGGAGAGCCTGTAAGAGGCAGCGCAGGGCTGTTGTGTTCGTGCTCCCCGGTCTCTCTAACTCCACAGCTTTTTTGAAGCAGTCTACAGCGTTCTGCTCTTCACCTTTCATTACGAGGCAGCGTCCTCTGAGGACATGAAGGTCCGGCAAGCAGTCTCCCAGCTCAAACTTCAGAGCATGAGACAGACTCACCAAGGCATTGTTTATTGCACTCTCATCTACCAAAAGGCTCTCCTGGACTGCATCTACACCCATGTAGTAGTATATCTGAAATGTAAAACATCAATCTGAAAGCCTTGTTGAGACATGAAACGTAGCATTTGACCAGCTTTGCACTTCACACTTTTACCTGTGCCATCTCCAAATGTGTTCGAAGACATGGGCGTACGGCGAGCACCTTGTCTAAGTCTTTTCTAGCTTCAGTTAGCTTCTGTCGGTCTGGGATTCCACCATCACCGTGCTTTGCCTTCTCCAGGTCATTTGCATATAGGATCATGTTGATCTAAAGGGAACGCGTGAAGAAAAAAAATCCTACAATTGTCCAAATGTGTAAATTTTTTCACATTTATTGACCACTTTAAATGAGTGCAAATATTCCAGCCTTAAGAGGAGCTGATGTGGTAAGGTGCTGACTTGATTAGTCTTAGCTTCAGTACCTTGGCACGGGTGCAGTAAGCCTGCCAGTTGAGTTCTGGATCTGGCAGCACATTTAGGGCCATGTTGCAGATCCCTGTAGCCATATCATGTTTTCCCAGCAGAAAGAAGACTTTAGCCAAAAGGTTCAGGATGAATGCATCATCACTCGCCATATTTATGGCCTGAAGACACAGACGTGTTATTGTGGCACAAATGTCAAGAGAATACCACTGCACAAATTATTCTGTAGAAGTCACACGCCAATTAGAAATACATTAAATAAGATTACTTATTTGGAAATCTGAGGCTTTGATTAGTTCTGACTTGTTTCTTGTCCGAGTTTGGTGAGAGATGCATGGGTTACTCACAGTTCCGTAGCAGGACAGAGGATCAGAGGCTGAGAAACCACAGTCGTGTATCGACATGGGCACAGGGGAAAACTCGTCCTTCCTTTCTAACATGATGCCGACATAACACCACGCTAGAGCTGATCAGAGAGATAAGTAGTATGAGATTTTTATTCAGCTTGAAGCAAATAGCAGGTATTTTCTCCCTCTGCATTGAAGAAATGGTTGCGAAATGTTCCCTGAAACAGAGGACCCAACGACAGAAAAACTAACAAAACCTGTAGTTTTAACAAAATCATTTTAACACCAAAAACCAGTGGTTGATTGATATGGATAATAATGTCAGTTTGATAAGACTGTCTTGAATGTCTACAACTTGTGAATAACAATAATGGACCTGAAATTGTTTGCCAGTGACCCTCTAACACTTCTCAGTTTGAAGAGCAGCAACAATTGCTTCTTTAACATTACTGCTGTCGTCCTTTGCATCATCTTACCACAGACCTTAATGCTCCAGAGCAGCAAACTCCCAAGTCTTCTACTTTTATAGAAAAAAAATGTCTAAGCATATTTATGTCTTTAATTGGTTGTTATATCCAGATTTTAAATACAACACAAATAAACGCCTGTTTATAAAATTCTGCACAGATTCAACTCCCAGTAATTACGCAGCCTTCTGTTCCTTTAAATGGTGTAGAGTAATCATTCATACTGAGCCTGATTATGTAATGATAAAGCTTCTGATAGGACCAGTCTGCATGAGAACCTTTCATTTTTACAATTTAAGTGCATTTTTTCTGTACTAAAATGTTTGCTGTGTTACTTGTAGCTGATTCATTTATCATGTAAATACAGCAGTCACATGCTTACCTCTGTGTCGTGTTTTCTACAGATTCCAGCGTTTCTTTGAGAAACTTGAGTCCTTTATTGTAGTGAGAAACTCTGGAGTACTCAGAATCCTCTTTGGTCTTTACTATGTTGTCAAGTCTGCAGAAAGAAAATAACTTGAATAGTTTAATGTATAATGTATAATGATGGCAATCTAAATATTTTCATGTTAGTCCTGTACCTTATATAGAGGGTTGCCATTTTAAAATACCAGCTTCGTTTTTCCTCTATTGGTATCTGAAAAACAGCAGCAGCCCAGTAGCATAAGCTGATACTCCACCTAAATGAATCAATGTTTTCAGTTGTCTACAGTGTGGATAGTAAAGTGAGAGGTCTTATGATTGTGATTTTGGACCATGAGGAAATAAAATGGCCTCATTGTCTTACTGTGAGACATCTTTTGAGCTTAGCCACATTCCCAAACTTCAGTTAATTTTTGTGGTTGAGATGAATCATACAACTAGCCAGCAAAGAATTCACAGCTATCAATTTACCAACATTGCGTTGTTAAATAATATCCAGGAGGAAGCTAGTTGATTAAACGGTTACAGAATGATATGAATGCTCAGCAGCTAACCAGTCACCATGTCAGTGCTCCACCTTTACACACTGCACTGCACTGTGATCACTGGCAGTTAACCATTTACCGAGTCTTTATTTTAAGTATTTATGATTGCATCTCACCAGATCACCTCCATAATCAAGGGCTCTGTTGTAAAATGTAAGTGCAGCATTTAGCCTCTCTCTCAGGTCATCCTCCTCCAGCTCCACATCATATGGAAAGACGTAGGCCTGCTCGACCAGGCAGCGTGCCGCCAGAATTCTGATCTCCTCCTGAGAGGCCTCTCCGCCATCTAAGCCCATAAGGTCGGACACTTTGTCCACACACTCCCCTGCATCCAACTCTCTCCCCAGCTTGTCGTACACGTAGCCCAGGTTGGCCCAAGCATTAAGATTCCCTGGGTCCTCTTTGCAAATGCTCCTGAAAGACCAGAAGACGCAAACAGGAGGGTTAGAAACGGGTCCATCATTAAAGTACTATCTGATTCATTCCAAACAGAACAAACAGTGTTTAATTAAAAGATTAAGAAACAGCAGCTATGACTCTTTTCTTCATTTAGAAAGACGAGGAAACACAAACACTAAAACAGACCATTCAATTGCTGTGCCAAAGGAATGACACTTTCAGTTTATTCTTGAAGTGAGATCTCACATTTTTTTACATAACTGTTAAAGTTGTTTAAAAAGTGGGAATTTATCAAGCACTCAAAGGATTCATTCTTAAACCCCCTTTCCTTCACTTAACCATAGCCCACTTTGGGATTTGGTGAATGGTTTTGACAAATGGAAATGTAATAAAATGTAATACAAATGCACACTGATATTTATGACAAAACTGGCATTTCTATCACTTTCAGCTGTAACCTGCCAAGCATTAAACACAGTGGGAAACAACTACACTATTTACACTGTCTGATGTTTCTAGTCTGCACAAGGAAGCACAAACTCAGCTTGCACAGTAAATATTCTGTTCTTCCTTTTAAAAAAAAATGTCAGTGTATTTTCACCTGAATATTTCCTCAGCGGTGTCCAGCTGTTCCAGGTGAAAAGCCAGCAGGCCCAACAGATTTTTTACAGCATACTGTAAATATCCTACTTCTGCTTCCAGCTCAGCTCGCAGGCTTTCCTGTTTTAAATAAGTGTCCCGATGTCTCAGCTTCACAGGTCCGGTAGGATCACAGTTAAGATTAAGAGCCAGGTGAAAGTGGCCAGGGATGTAGTCCATGTCCTCCATGAGAGACTCAATATCCTCTGTGTTTTCGGTTTCTATGACCTCCATTGTCTTTTCTTTAAAAAAAAAAACTTTAAAAAAAATACTATAAAAATCTTAATCTAGATAATATTTGACGGAAGATCCTACCTGAGAACACACCTTGTCGTCTTCAGTCTATTTTCATGTAAGTTAGTCTTGCACTCCAGGTTTGGACAGGTTGAGCAGGTTACGCTTGGGAGTGACTTGGAGTGGAAGAGAATGATAATGGAAGTTAGTGTAACTTAAAGCTTGTGTAACAATATGTTTGACCACCTTTTGAGTCTTATAACATAATCAGTGTTCTTGAATACATGAAATCATCTATATTCATGTTTACTATCTAAAAATAAAAGTGTCGTGCTTGTGAGCTGCCTTGGCATGTTTCTTTGTTGCTTTGTGTGTGTGTGTGTGTGTGTGTGTGTGTGTGTGTGTGTTGAGATTCAGCTCAACTGACATTCCTTAAAGTTCATCCTGATGTGATCATTTAATTTATGACCTTAGTAAAATGATCCTTGAACCCTTGTTTTGAGGAATATTTCAGGTGCTTCAGTCCCCTCTAAGCCTGTTTTATTAAAGAGAAGAATTTGAACCATCAGGCTCAGAGTGACTGAAGAAACAGTCAAACACAGTCAATGTTCTTTATTATTACCTATAGTCAGTATAATTTGCTAATAGTATTTTTTCAGGACATCACAAAAAATCTTTAATTATCAAAAGGAAAAAACATGCAGATTTCTGAAGAGCTGTTCACAAAACCTGTAACTGCATAGAGACAATAAGCAAATAACCTCAATAGTTCAATGAAACACTCATTCAGTCTTCTTTACAATGCTGTCTCAGAAAATCAGATAAATATATGGTGAGCATATTTTTGCTGCTGCATGCTTTTGCATACAGACCCAGAGTCTTCCACTAGAGGGTCAACTTGCATTGTGACAAAGCAGGCTGACAGTGCAACAAAAGGAGCATGCTGTGTTCAGTGTTACGAGAATGTAATCACACTGAGTGTGTCATTGCATTTATCAGACAAGAAAGTTGCATCAGATAATGCAGCTGAAGGAAAAGACTGCTCAATGAGAGATCTAAGGGAATGGATGTTATAGGCCCAGGATTTTGAGCTGTACCAGAGATTTGAATGCTTGGTTAATAAATCCGACCACATCTGAGATCATATATTTGAGTTTGAATTTCTGTTCAGGTTTTTCTTAATTTGAGATTTTTATTTTTATCTATTTGAAAGTCTGAGTGCCATTCTGATGATACTGAGACTTACTTTTATTTTATTACCCGAGTTCTTGTTACTGTTCAGTATTTATGGAGTTTAGATTTAATATTCTAGGCATAGTTTTGAGTCTTTGGTTTTTGTTTAGCTTTAGCTTCTATTTTGATTGGTTATTTCCTGTGTGTCTAGTTATATCAGTGTTTCCTGACTCATGTTTCTGCATGTATCCTGTCATCTTCCACTTCACTGTCTCTGTCATGTCTGTTGAGAGGAATTTCTATGTGTTTAACATTTGTCTTTGGACATTTTCCTGTTTTACTTTGAAGGTCGACTGTTGGTGGTGTTGGTGGTAGTACGATGGTTGGATAAAAATTTTAAGAGTCAGATTGTGGAAAAAAATGCTAAAATAAACTATATGATGCACATCTGTTTTGTTTTTTTTTTAACCATAATCTGAGAGAAGCTTGAAAGATGGCTTTTCCAAATTGGCTCTTGTAGTTTTCTCTCTGTATTAAGAGACACATTTGTTTGCTGCATGTTGTACATGTTTTGGTGTTGTAATGTTATTTCACCACTCCTGGCCCGTGTGGTTCTAAATTACAGCAGTTTTGAAAACCAGCTAGCATTTGCAGGCAGATCAGTGAGAGAACTATCCGCAGTACCAAACATGAAGATTTTACTTTGACTAGAAACTTGATAACTTGAGGCGAACCCACGCAAATAAAGAGAGAACATTCAAACCCACATGCAAAGCCCTCAGTCAGGCTTGAACAGCGCTGCTGCCTCTGAGCTACCAATCAGAATGTGTTGTATAATGTGCATTTGGTACTGTAGATCAGCCTCAGTGGGCAGCCCCCTTTCCATTCACACCGTGTGGGTGTGTTGAAATCAGAATTTTGTGCTCTCAACAGCCGTTGCCATGGTGGTCATCATGGATACCAGGCTGATAGCATGGTAACATAATAATTAGAAATGCCTGTTTGTATGACTGTGCACCCCTAAGAGGCAGAATTTCAAAAGCATTTTTATCATAAATGATCCAAATTATGGAGATAAAAAACGTAATATTTCTCAGCTAAGAAACACAAAGATAATTATAATCGAGGCCTGACCCCTAAAAACATCCATCTGGCTTTTGTTGTTTGCTCCTACCTAAAATGAGATTATAATATGTATCTCAAATGCTGGTAAAGGTTATTTTGCTTTTACACTAACCCCCTATTAACCTACTTAATTGTTTTGATGTCTGTTAACCTTGAGCACAAAGCACAGGCAGTATGTTCCTGATCAAAATATGCAGAACAGACATTCAACCGCGTAAAACAACATCCACATTTTTGCACTAATATTCATTCACATGTGATAGTGAAGCCCTGCACCTGCATACGGTAACTGCCAGTAGAAAGGAACTGATGAGAACAAATAGGGGCCATCTAAAAAGTGCAAAATGGCTTTCACATTGAACGCACCAACTTCTTACATTAAAAAACACACACACACAGAAACACACAAAAACACTGTGACAAAGTAAATTCTTATAGCCAGCTTTTTTTTTTTAAAAGTTTTTGCTTAATATTCATCTTAAAATCGATTCATGATATAAATAACATCCAGATTGAATATTGTGAAATATAGCCCAGTGCAGTTCTATTACAGGTATGCCTTAGTTGTAGGAGGTGTTTTCTGGCTCTGTTTAATTGGGTTTCAAATGATGAACCGGCAGCACCTTTGATACTGCGGCCGCAGACACTTATCTCTTGCATGGGTGTTCTGGAACTTCTTTTTCGTCACATGTTTCATGTAATGACAATAAATTGATTCTGATTCTGATTATTTTATGATTAAATGGGGTCAGTGGTAAAACATAATGTTAGCTTAACTGCTACTGTGTAAACATCTACACAGCAAAATGAGGATTAAAAGTACCCAAATAATTTGTGTGCAATGTTGTGTCTGACCATTTCTCTATCCTTCCTGTGTTGAGCTCTAAATGCAGATTAATGAGGAGAACAGTAACCAAGCAGCAACCACTCATTAAAGGTCTTTAAATTCATCTCTGCAGAGACAGGGCCTGCTACACTGGCAGGGGCAGAGTTAGGATAGTTGGCGAGATGTGCGAGTGAATACACAGGAAAGTCTCATTAATCCAGAGCTCTCTCCAAGCTGCTCTCTCCTCAGCCTTTGTTAAAACCTCACTATCAGTGCATAATACTGGTTCTAAGTATTGTTAAAATGGATGGAGCTAAAACAATGAAAAGTAGCCTTAGTGTGATATCCAAACTTAATCTTCATGTCATTTCAGAAACAATGAGACAGCCTTAATCCATATCCACTATTGAATCCAGCTATTAACCTACTTTTATTTGTTACAAATTCATTACCCCTCCTAAGTAAAGACTTCCTCCTCATCCATCTGAGACAAACGTGGACATTCAATTACTGCTAATATTTGAAACCTCTGCCTTTGCAAGTCACTTCATTGCTGTCCACTGTGACTGTATTTCCATTTGTAGTCAGCTTTGTGCTGGCAGTGAGTCAGTGTTCACAGTGAAAAGCATCTCTTCAGTGCTCCAGAGGCCTTTCCTGACTGCAGATTACACCACTGAATGTGTCTTTGTGGTGTCTCTGGCTGTGACAGACATTTATAATAAGAATGCAGCATTTTCAGTAAATTGTAGCAGAGCAAAATTACTGCAAAGTATGACTAACAGGATTCTTTCTTGAACTTTTATCTCTCTTTCAATATCTGTCTTTGTTAGTTAGCATCTGAAAGCAAAAAGTCTCCAGTTATACATGTGTAGACTTGCTCCCCCCCCCTCCAAGGTTATGAGGAAAAAGTGGAAAAGTTGTATTCGCCACACACCTTATTGAACTGTTCTTGACAGCAGCATTTAATCTCTTTTGTTCCAAAACACTGACTCACCAGTCCTTTAACCACAAGCTTTAACCTTAGCTTCAGTTCCACATGAGGTGGTTCAGGCCTCTTAAGGAAAAATCTGCCTACACTGTCTGTGTAGGCAGGGAGAAAGTTGTCACACAGGGCCACAGAGTCTGAGCAATTGTGTGTTTGGTATGTTAAGAGTAAAGTAATAGTCTTTGCCACAGGCATCTATCGTATTTCATTACACTGATTAGATTCTTCATTCGTCCCAATTCACTGGAGCTTTGACGCATCTAGATGACTTCTCAGCGACATCATCACCTGACTATACAATGCAGATTTAACCCGAGGCACTGAAAGTGCTGCATTCAAAAGAAAAAAATTAAGAGTCTTGCTTTACTTTTCAGTGCAGAATGAATGCAGATCTGTATACCTGCTGATGCTCTTCAAGTAGGCTGTAAATGTCTAAATGTGATTAGCTATGCAATAGATCTACACTAAATGAACAAAAATAATTAGGCCACATGTCTTAATCTTTGGATTCAGGTGTTTCCAGTCCCATTGTCACAGGTGTATGAAAGCAAGCATTTAGCCATGCAGTCTGCCTTTACAAGCATCTGTGAAGGAATGGGTCAGTCTAAAGAGCTCACTGGATTTGAGCATGGTGCTGCAACATGTGAGTCTGTGAAATTTCTTCCTTCCTTGATATTCCACAGTCAACTGTAAGTGGTATCATTACAAAGTGGAAGCATTTAGAAACAACAGCAACTCAGGCATACAGTTGCAGACCATGCAAAGCTGGAGAGCAGGATCAACGAGGCTCATAGTGTGTAAAAGCTGCTAAACCTCTTGTGGCTCGATAACTACAGAGTTCCAAATCTCTTCAGGCATTGACATCAGCACAAAACTGTGGACTGGAGAGTCACACCATGGGTTTCCATGGCTGGACAGCTCCTGTAGATGTAATGTGTGTGTGGTCTGATACGTTTGTCCATACTGTACTTCAGATGTTTAGTCTAGAACTTGTTATCAGTTTGATTAAAGTCTGATTGTTGTCTTAACTTTTGTGTGGAAATAAAGATATCAGTTGTTTAAGAAAAAGGCTTTACCAGACTATAATCACTGGTATATACTTATATACAACACTGTTCTGGGTCTGCTTCCTTCTTACCTCCTTATCTTCTACCCTACATCCATCAGAAATCCACAGGAGGATACTCTTTTCACTCCCATGACTACTTCTTATTAGCAGTACCTAAAGTCTGGATTGGAGAAAAAAAGGTTAAATAAAATAAAATGAGGGCTTTGTTTTGTCCTGTGTCCTCTTGGCTATATAAATAGTGACAAACTGGCAGAATTTCAAACCAGTGTACCAATGTATTGAGCAGTGAGCAGGTTGGAGATGTATTATAGAGGTCCATAATGCCTCCATATAAAGCTAAGAGTACAACCACTCTGTGGGGAAAAGCATTTGATATGTAGCTCGATTGTGAGAGTAGTAGTTACTAATCAGTACTATAAAAAATGTGTAACTTAACAGTGACTGTTTATGACAGTCCAAGACAGCCAAGAGTGCAGCATGTGGAGTGTGTGATCTATATATCACATATATGATGGGTAAGGGAGAAAGGACACAGACACCACGTCTTCACCCCAAGGTCACCCTTCATGTTTTTTGTTTTAGTTGCACTTCTGTGATGTTTTAGCGTCACATTTCTTGTACAGTCCAAGGAAGGTCCTGTTGTATTTCTCACCTGTTTACTGATTTTACTCCCATCAGAACCCTCAAATGCAAGTCCTTAATATGGCTTGCTTCTTGTAATAAGAACAAGTAGCTGGAAAATGTGTTCTCAAATCTGATATCAACATTTTAATGTAACATAAACAGCTTTCTGCCTTGTCCAGCATTAACAGAATTACTCTGTGTGCATAGTGTAAATTTTGATTGTTTTTTGGTTTTGTCCCCACACATAACTGGTTGTGCTTCATATATACAGCTTAACTGGAGTATCAGTATTAACCATCTTATCTCCATGTATTATAAAAGTCTTTGTGAGTCTTTGTGCAGAAAGGGGCCTAAATCCTGTCCTCTGACTTTAAAATTTATTTATTGTTTAATTTAATTCAATTTAATTTGTGCTGGTACTTCCACTGCTAGTCATTTTAATTTGTTAGTTCATCCTCAACTCTGGCGCAGAACCTTTACATGGATTGTATTTTGAAAGTTTGCCCGGATGCTACTGAGCGTTATCACTGGTGACTTGACGCTGCTGGGTCTCCTCTCCCACTCTGCGGTTCCTGATCGCTGTCATCATGCAGGTGGAATCTGCGCAGTGTGGCTCAGCTTAGAGATCCCAAACAAAACACATCAGCCTCACCGAGCTGCAGCACAGGACTCTGGACTCCGGAGACCAGACTGCATTTACAGCTATAAAGGAACCAATCAAGGGGGGGAGTGAAAGCAACAATTTGGATTATTTTCCCCCCACGCTTTCACTTGATGATCAACAGTTTAGATAAAAGGGCTTCATTCATTTCACACAAGATGATGACAGAGTTAAAATAGCCCAAAATAGCCCGAAAATCAAGGATTTCACTTCATCATACGGCTGGAATAACCACACATTACTGTGTTGATACTATCAGTTTTCTCTTCCCTGGCGCAGTCCAACTCAGCAGCAGTCGCATAGGATGCCATACAATCCTATGGGAAGTGACTCTCGCAGCTTGACAGGCAACAATCTCAAAGGAACCCGAAGGACGTAATATTTGTCCTGCGGATCTTTTCGGTTTAAAAACGCCGGTCACGATGGATGAAGTTACTGTCAGCGAGAACGTCCCAGATCTGAAAGACATAGAGGCGAAAATCGGCCGGAAGACCCCGGAGGGTTTGCTCAGGTGGATGCGGGAAGAGGCGTCCTCTCTCCGGGCAGACGCCAAGCTGGCCCTCGCGCACGACACCAGTAAGGAGACAGGGATGAAGAGTCTGGATGAAAAGATAAGGAAACTGAGGATAGAGATGGTAAGAGTGCGCTCATCGACACTTCTTGTATACATGTCCGTAGGATGTCTACGGCAGACTCTTGTTTTCCAGGCTGTCATTCACTGAAGTCAGCAGGTACAGAGCGACCATAATGATGCAAAATAGTAAACGCTGGGGATCTGATCGGCTCGGCTCAAGCAGACGTTGTTGGGAGTATTTAAATATTTATCAGCAGATCAGGTTATCATTACTGCGGTGTGGCAGAAATTTATGCACAGGTAAAGTAGCCTACACAACTCCTCTGACACTTATTTTCTGTCGAGGCATTAACTGTTAATATTAGAATAACAGAATGTATCATTTAAAACCCATCAAGTATCCATAGTATAGTTCTTACCACGACTGATGATTTTAAGCCATTTCATGTTAACATGACTTCTAGATTGTTATTAAATATAAACAACATCTCAGCGCTCAGTGCTTAGTTAATGAGTTAAAGTGTAGAGTAAAGCTCCACTTGACTGTGGAGATTAAATAAATGACTATGTTCTAAACTCCAAAGAGACACATTCAAGCCTTCCTTCCTGCCCCTGCTGTGCACTCAGAGCCCACACTGGGACTCCCTGTGAAATGTCAGCATTCTCTAAAATAACCAGAAAACCTTTATTTCAAAAGGAGCGAAATGCTAGAAATGTAATTTATTTCATGGCTCTGTTCCCCTGTGACCTTACCAATGTTACTTCAGGACACTCAAATTTTAGGATGCTTTTATGGCCCCTGCTAAATGTTAGGCCTCTGGTAACCTCACTAACCTCAGCTTTTTAGTTATTCCTTAACTACTCGTGCCTGCACATTTAAAGCTATAATAAGTAAGTGTTTTACCTTAACGTTAGGAAAAATAACAGCTTCAGAAAAAATTTGCTGGTTCACAGACTCGTAAGAGCACCAGTAGCTCCTCATTTGTTCCCACTCCTCCCCTCCAAAGCCTGTCTTGCTGTATATAAGCTGGGAAAATGGGTACAATTTTCCAGGAAAGTACATTTCCAAGGAGACACTCACAGAGACACTGAAACCAGAGCTTGACAGATTATCTCTACTGAGTCCCCTGGAGCAGGAGACTCAGTAGACATGACTCAGTTATATCTCAGGAGCTTTGGAGGGACAATGTCAAGTGGTTTACCCACTGGTTAGACACAGAGCTAGAACAGTATACCATTTGTTTTACTCTACTAACTTGTACCAGGCTTCTATTATATATTATATATTGTGCAGGAATTACATTTTTTCTCCCATGGTGCCTTGTGGCTAAAATTCAGTTTCCTAAAGTTAGATGGATAATTTGTAAACTGACAAATTAAATCTCCGAACTCGGCAACAGTATGCAAAGCTGAAGCTGCCCGTCTATTTGGACAGTCCAATTTTAGGTTTGTATTGAGATGATGATTTTGTGTTCATTGAACGAGCAGCCGATATGATTTGTTTCAGTTCCTTTCAGTGCTGGAGCTTAAAAGCCCCCAAATCAAGAGCCCTGTTATTACCAGTCAAAGCCACAGAGGCTGTTGTTGTCACTGCGCTGCAAATTTTACTTTGGCTTTAAGCACTGTAAACAACCACATTCTCTGTCTCAGTTTTTTAAACTCCAAATGTCACAATGCATCTCTACTTAATGTTGTGGATAACATAATTACTATTTTATTATGTTGATATTAGCCAGACGTATTATTAATTACGTATCCAGCATTGCCACATTTCACCTTTACAGCCAGTGCAGCACTTGTTGCGCCTCATTTGTTGTATTTTTCGGTATTGTCGCTTAGGATCACCATAGTTTATAGGATATAAGGTGTGACACTGTCTATGATTCTGACAAAAAAAATGAGAAATGAAGAATTATTTATTATTTGTAATGGGCTACATTTTAATATGAATAGCACTCATTTTATTAGGCAATAGAATAAGAGGAAAATCAAGAATCTATTAATTAATATTTTTAAAGATAAACGATGTATTTGATTGCGACTAACTGCAGCAGATGTATTTTTAATTTGACTGCACTTGAGTAATAAAATGTGTAGGCCCCTTAAAACAAAAAGCCCTCTGTCTTCTTGTTTACATGAACCCCACCTTGTTCCAAACAGTGGAGCGCTGTAGCAATAATGCACCTCTCTACAGTCGTTTTTTTGTTTTTGTTTTTTCCCTCAAGTTCATGTAATGTTATACATTCCTGCGGCGGATGCAGGCATGCACCCCGTCTGTGGCTGTGATACAGAGCGTATGCGCTGCCACAACCGAATTCCCAAACAAAACAAGCTGTTTTCTGAAAGAGTCGCTCCAAAACACATTGGTTACATTCAAACATCCAAAACACATTAGCAGTTTGGTCGCACGTTAGAAATAGAAGTTGATTTCACTCCAGCGCTGTAGCACAAGCTCATGGCGGTAGCAGCATGGGAGTGTGCAGATTCTTAAATAAGAAATGGTACGCCTGCTTGCTGTAAATAAAGTTTTCAGAAAGAAACAGGAACAGCTGTCCTTATAACATTTGTTTGGTATTTTGCCATATGTATTTCAAAATGAATTAGGCTCACATTATATGTGCATATGTGTATAATTTAGGTTAGTTAAGTAGCTGATGGGTAATAAAATTGTTAGTCTTAGCTTGTTTTATCAGTTGAAGGCTTTTGCTAACGGTGTGGTCTGAAAACTACAGTAACTGGCATAGTGGCTTTTGTCAATCCATTGGAAGATGTTCTCACAAAACTTTCTTTTTTCCTTTTTTCCAGGGAGTGGGGGTGTGTCCAAGTGACTCAGATCTTTCTTTTTTTTTTTTTTAGGAAAGTCTTAAAAACACACCACATTTTCACATCAGCACATGTAGACCTAGATCTGAGTCACATCCTATCTCTGGACATGCTGACCACTGTGAGAACGGTCAGAACTGCACACATGGAGAAGGTTTCATGTAAACATCACATAGATTTTGTAGTTATTGTTCCCCTGGCTGTAATTTTGTAACCAGAAAGGCACAGTATCAAGATGAATGTGTTAGCAGAGTCACTCATGAGTTAGAAGTCTGAGTTCTAAGTTCTTTATTTGTTTTTCATGTTTTCTTCTCATAATCCATATATATTGTAAAGAGGCAATGTTTATATTTGAAAGCTTAGGATAAAATGATGAAGGAACTATGTTTAGCTTTGACATTTTCAACCTTTAACACAAGATCTCCATCACAGCATCTAGTTAGATTTTTTTCACTAGTGCTGTAAAGTGTTTTTAGGGATAAGAGTTTTGAAGATGTAAAACAGAAAGATCAGCTGATAAAATGACTGCATGTTTGGCCAGAATGCCCAATTTGTATTCACAAAGCATCTAGACTTTCTGTAAATCTGTCACAACTGTAGAACCAGGCTGGATTGTTAGTAGTTATAGTCATTAATCAAGTTCTTTTTTCCAAAGGAGGGAGCGCAGAGAGAGCAGTGGGAGTGATGGAGAGTCTCTTTCTAACTGTAAGGGAGTGAAACTTTCAGTACACGTCCATCCAGGCTCGTCCTCCTGTATGTGTGTGTGTATGTGTGTGTGTGTGAGTGTGCGTGTGTGCGTGCGTGTGTGCGTGTGTGTGCTCACGTGCATGGTTATTTCATTTGTGTGAGTGGCGCTGTGTAATGAGAGTGGAAAAGGGATGGGAGTATCATCAGAAATCTGCTTAGTAAGATGTGCAGTACTAATGCATGTGCAGAGAGTCTGCAGGGAGACACTAAATGGAAAAGCTGTCTTGTGCACAGAGTCTTGCACACAGTCTAACAAAGTCACTGGATGTGTTTTCTTCCTCAACATTTTCTGGCCTGCTAATAAGCTCATAGGACCCACAGGAACAGGCGGGGTGTTAATGAGTAGGTTAATAACTGCTTCTTTTTTCATTCTTAGTGTATGTGTGTTTGTGTGGACCCTTCTGTTTCTCATTCATCTGTTACTTTGTATCCATAACTGCACGGCATGGCAATGGTGGGATGCAGCATCTGCCTCTGTAAGATCAACACTGTGTATATTTGCTTGTGTGTGTGTTACCACTTATAATGAAGTGTTACTCTTGTTAAATATCAGGAAAAACAGGAGGTCATTCAGCATTTCTAGTGCTCCATACAGTATGGGTTTGATTCAAACAAACATGCTGCATAACTCTTAAGTAAATGTCTTGAAAAACACACTGATGCCATTAGCTGAAAGTACAAAATAGGAGGCAAAAAATAAATTTAATGGCTGTCCTGTCTTTAAGATTGGTCTTTAAAATTTTCATGCTCATTAACATACTTTTTCCTGTTGGTCCTGGATCATGAAAGCAATCACATGGAGAGGATGTCTTTAGCCTCGCTAAAACAGCCAACTTTGAGCCATTAAATACCGATGTACAATGGCCATCTTTCATCTGTGCCCAAAGTCACCCATATTATACCCAGCTTGATAGTATAAATTCAATTAATCCAAAACCTAAAGATAATCAATTTGAATGATTATGCAAAATGAAAAAAGATGTAAATCATCACATGAGTGAAGCTGGCAGATATTTGTTCAACTAAAGCAGTAATGTAGATCAACAAAGAACAAAGATTGTGTCAAATATTTGATGCACTCTTTCTAAATTATATATTGCACTGTAGCTGTGCTGTGATTACTGAATTTAGTAGTAATGTGTTACACTACTGCTTCCAGAGAAATATAATGTGTTCACAGTAAAGGGTGACTTCAGAACACATTTGTCTCCAGCACTGCTTATGACTTGATTTAGTAGAGGAAGCGCTGAAGGCACACAAATGCTGCTATGAATGATTTCAGTGCTGCTGTTCGTCTCTGTGGGAGCAGTTTGAAAGCATCTGTCTTTTGCATTCGTCTCCTGCTGTCCAATTGCAGACAATCTTCACTCTCCACTTCACTGATCTAAACAGATTTACTGGATAGAGGCACTCCTTTAAAGCCAGAGAAGACTGGCAGTCAGTCGCTCTCTCTCTCTCTCTCTCACACACACACACACGACACTGAAGACTCTTTATATATAAGCTGCCTTGTGAATTTTATTAATCAGCATCTATATTTTAAGTTACCAAAGGGCAAATGTTATGTGATTGCTTGAGCTATGCCCGTATTTTCTGCTAACGCCTCCTTTTTATTCACTTCAGCTTTCCTATGTCAGGCTCTCTCTGTCTTCCACCTCTGGGTAGATGAATGTCAGTGCAAAGTCAGCTCTGAGTGCAGAGCTGAGCTGTAGGGAATCAAAATCCAGTCTATTTAATCTCAGGCTTCTCTCTCTGTCTGGTTACCGGCCATATTGTCACAGATGTCACAGTCAGTACAGGGTTTTGTTGAAATAAATTATTTCCAAGTGACCTGCAGCTCCTTTATTCTTCCACCACAGTTTATTTTCCTGTTGCCTCTGTCTCATTTTGTTGCTTGTAGCCATAATATCAGTCAGCATGGTAGTACTTATATCCAGGTTTCATTTCTTCTTAAGACACGTCTGATTAAGATGTCTTATTCAGACGTGTGCTGTTGCTTGCATGTTTTGATAGCAAGTTTTGCAGGAAAATAGATGGACAAAGGGAGAAGGGTGTGAGCCTCTGTTTGTCCTCGTATGCATTTGCTTGTATTTTTCATTCCACTGGGGCCAAGATGCAGCACTTCTTTGTAGTTTTTATTGCAATTTCATAAAACATTGGTCTTCAATTGGTTTGACTTATGCAGTACAATGAAATCCTGCATATTGCCATTCAGCACTCTGCCATGTATTAAGAAAGGAATAGCAAGAATGGATGTTTTACTCAGCATTCAGGCATAAATGCAGACAGATGGAGCAGCTGGAGAGTTATGGAGAGCCAGGACCGACCTTCTGCTGTCTAATGGAGACTAGAGGGGTTCTGCAAGGACAAAGTATGTCTGCAGAGGGCCCGCGTTAGAATGGGAAGGTGAAACAACAGACGGGGCATCAAGGGACATGAAAGAGAGAGACAGAGAGAGAGAGAGAGAGCAGTGACTCTGTTTATTTTGCTGGTATCCCAGCTGGCAGTAATTCAGCAGCCTGTTAGGTTGCTGTGGGATGATAGGAAGTCACATGGGGCACTGTGCATCATGGATCACGTCATGTATATGTTATCACAATGTACAGTGTCACGAGAGTGTTCAGGCACTTAATCCACAATGATCCAAAGTGATGCAGAAAAATATCTCATATATATTTTTTTCAAGCTAGGTTTTAGTTCATGGATATTTATCATCATAATAACATTGTAATTGAGCTTATCACTAAAACAAAGAAGAATGAGACATCGTCGATTGCAAACAAGCCAAGAATATTACTGTGATGGATGAGAACAGAGGTCTTAATAGCAACAATAAGATAAGTTGGAAATATTCTGTTTGCTGAAACTTGTGTAGCAGCTTAAATCTTTAGGATAAAGAGTTTGGATTAAAGCATGTCATACATGAACAAAAGTCACAATTTTCTCCTGCAAAATCCACAGCTTGGCAGAAAATAATGCCCACAAAAGTGTCCAAGGAAAACTACAATCTGACACAAAGCCAAAATCCATCTGAGTAAACTTTCCAACAATTAGAACGTGTTCTTATTGTAATGTGTGGAGCGCTGAAAGCATTTCTGGGCTGCCTGGGTGTCCTGGCACAGTCTGGTTCTCTGCTTGTTCTGTCGATCTTGAAAGAGATCAAAGCAGGCCACTCAACGTTAGGAAAGGAAACACTTCGACAGTTAGATTCCCTCATGCAGATGAGATCACTCAGGTGTTGCCAACAGTCATCTTCTGGTAGTGTTGGTATTCTCAGAGCTGAAAGTTTTTTCCTCAAGCTCCAACCGAGGCCCCATGCACTCCAACTAGTTACACATATGAAGACCACAAGTACTCATTTTCACTATTAGTTTGCCTGATCAGATGCCAGACTGATGTCCTCAACTTGCTTATTTTACTGTCCAACGTATTAAAGAGCACTGGGGTGGCTGTAGTTCAGGAGGTAGAGCAGGTCACCTACTGATGGGAAGGTTGGCAGTTCGATTCCTGGCTGCTCTGGGCTGCATGCCAAAGTATCCTTGGGCAAGAGACTGAACCCCAAGTTGCTCTCCAACGCAAGTGTTGGAGGATGAATGTGTGTGAATGTTAGACAATAAAAGCAATTAGCTTAGTTACTGATGGAAGTGCTTATATGAATGGGTGTGAATGGGTAAATGTAAACATGTTGTGTAAGTGCTTTGAGTGCTCAGACAGAGTAGAAAAGCACTATATAAGAACTAGCCCATTTACTAAAGATAAATTGCAAAGAGGTTCAAAAGTGGGAGAAGTAAACAAATCCTCTTTTGCAGCAGAAAAGTTTAAATATGAAACAATGAATTTGATTTGTGTGCAGGTACACATCTTTTCTAATACAAAAGGCAGGAAAATGAGCTTTCCAGAATCCTGTGGGTCTGCCAGGTGGTGCTTGGCCTCATGCTGATTAAGGAAACAGAAGTCTGTTTGCCTGTTTGTGTACCGGTGCCTCAAAAAATGCAAAAAAAAAAAAAAAGATTAATGATATTTCATCCATAAGGCTGTTTAGTCCTGGACCTCAGTGTCCCACTCACATTGAACCTTTTTTGGTCCCAGTTTGACCTTTTTCATTTGAGTCCTTTCTGTAATGTGCACACATTGACACTGTCGTAAAATTAAATGCTGCAATGAATCTTGAAGTAATGAAAATGATTGAAAGAAATCCCTTCAGAAGAGCAGCACAGCACACAAAGTGAGAAACAGTTGAGGCAAACTTGATGGATTCCACCTTTAGCAAAAAGCTGAATAAGGTAGATATGAAGATTTTATTATTAGTCATTACAAAACATACATTTGTATGTTTCCATGTGTTGATCTATAGGTAACTAATCGATTTTAAGACCCCAAAAAAGAAGGCAGAACTGAGATGACAAAATGATCTGGTCTGGGTTTATTTTGTTTCAGTTTTTTTTTTCTTTCTTACTTTATTTTACATTTTCATTCAATTTTTTTTTTTTGCACTCACCCTTTTTTTAGATGTTGCATTTGGTTCATACTTAGGAGGTGTCAAATGTAGTTCTGGTTGTATTTAAGTGACAGCAGCCTTACAGAAGAATGACTGTAAAAAAAAAATACTAAGCTGTGGTTACAAGGCCACCCACACATGGTCCCTTTGCTTTTGTAAAAAGATCACATACTTAAATGCATAGCCTGTTTTCATTTCATGCATCGGAGGATTTGCTCAATGTACAGTATGTACAAAACATTTAATCTAACCACTGAGCTGCCTACCACCCAAGTTGCCCACCCTGGTATAGCAGTCAAAAAACTTGCTAATTGTGATAGAAGCAGTTAATTTACAGTGTAGTGGTCAATCTATATTTTGAGACACAAAGTTCTGCAGCAAAGTGTTCACAGACTGGTGGAGCACATAGCTTCGTTAGCATTGTGCCGCCTCAGCGCTGACAGGCATGGAGCTACTTTTACTGCCACCCTCATTAAGCACTCAGTCTCTGCTAGCCAGAAACCTCAAACCTGAACCCCACCCCAACATTTCTGTGTGCCAGGATGCCAGCGGGTTTAGACCCACACATACATGTGCAGAAAGCTGCGATTTCTATGGCAGTTCTTTCTGATAATATTTTAGAGCTGCCTGGGTAATTTTGTGTAACCACTGACTTTGGCTTAAGCATTTACAGAACATTGACCACACAGCTCAATTCTCCCCCAGTAAAGAAAATAAAACAAAACCCTTCTACCTCATTTTGTATCCTGAGGTTTGTTTCCTTTCCTTCTGAAGTGTGTTGCCTGTGTTTACTTGTGATAATCAAGAAAAAAGCCGGTTCCCATAAGCTCAATCATCTATGTTTTCTACACAATTAAATTGCATTTAGCTCTGGTTACGGTTTAGTCATGCTGTGGTTATGTTCTACAAGTCACATAAGCCATTTAAATCTTTCATGGCACTACGACGAAGTAGAAGTTTTGAGCTAAGGGTGCAGGCTCACACTGCCATCAGTTGTGATCATGATTGAGAAATTTGATGTGGATAAATTAGTATTTTTTAAGTGACAGAAGCCAACCACCCTGTAGCGTGCAGTGATCTAAACTGCTGGTTCCCCTTGAGGATTTTTGACAATTGTTGGTTGAGTTTTTTCAGTCATGATCACAGGGCTGAGATCTGTGGTCAGCCTGTGGTGCAGCCCCAGGTTCAAGCATGTTACTGCATACGAGAGAGGGACTGATGAGCCAGTGCGTGACAGCTGTGCCAATCAACCCACCCCGGAACTGCTCCCTAAACCAACCTGCCCCACCTTCTCCCTCCTGCAGCTGAGTCAAACCACACCATGCTACCACTGTGAATGCATCATTTCAAGTTTTTTTTTTAGAGATTCAAGTGGCACAAGTACTCAGCATGTCATATTCAAAAGCAAACCTCAGAGAAAAGTCAGGGGGGAAAAAATGAACATCACTTCTATTTTTTCTATCTATAATACTCAGTTTAGAAACCACTGATGTCAATCATCTTCCTGCAGCGCGGTCTGATTAACCACAGTGCAGTTTGATACTGAGAAAGATGAAGGGAAACTACTGAACTGCAGTGGACTGAAAATGCCATAGCAGTTTTACCATACAGCCTGTGGTGTGGTCTTAAATGGTGAATGATTTATCCAAAGGTCAGCCACTACCTATGCATAGAAATGATGTATGAGACATATTAATTCATGCTCATGCACACGCATCTCAGGCTTTTAATCAGACCTATAGAAAAGATTTATTTTTTCTTCAAGTGTTTTCATCACCACTGATAAATATGAATAATTTAGAAGGTTGGATCAATCAGTTCAGTCCATCACACTGTTTTATTAATTCATAGGAAGTAACTGACACCAAGCATAGACTCCAAAAGGTCAGAATTCAAAAGGTCTTAGTGGCTTTAAGTCCCTGCTCATCAACTCAGAGTTTGTGGTCATTTTTATGTATTTTTCTCTATTGCACAAAATGAGTCATATGCAGTCAAAGTCTAATGATAATTTGTGCATTTGGTTTAATTTTTATCAACAATGTATGGCTTTATATCAGTATCACTTTTGTTTTATCTTTGCTTCACTATTTCCATTTAATGCCAGTGTGTTTCTACATGTTTCAGTGGTAAATCATTTTGTTGTTTTTGTCTTTTGTTTACTTTTTGTTTTGTTTTGCATTTGCATATTTGGCAGCTAAAGCTATAATTTGCTTTACAAATTAAGATTCTATATAGGAAAAATGGGATGGTCTCAAAAAAGTAATAGTTTCTTAGGCGGCTCAGCTAACTACACTGCACTGCTGTCTTAGCACTGGGTTATGCATAATATTACACTGGTAGGAGTTTCACTTTTCATACTGTGGCATAGTACAATAATATAAAAAGAGAAGTAAAGTATAATTGTATATTTGACCTATCTGAACCAAACTTTTTTGACATGAAATACACAAATATGTTCATATTACCATAAATTTTACAGCATGATTCCAGAGCAGAGACACAGGCAGTCTCTGAGTGCACAGTAATAGACCAGTAGAAAGTGATATATACGCATATAAGGAGGAAACTGAGGAATATTTTGAAATCAAAGGCTTAAGCTTTCAGAGAGAGTAGAACAGAGACGAGTGGATCTTAGTGGTCAGAGATTTGAATGTTGCTGCCATATATCACCTCTTGGCCCTGCAATCCACTGCAGACCTCTGCAAATGTATTCTGGGGAAGAATTTTCCATGACTGCAGCTGTCTTTCTCCTTCTTATTCACCATTTAGCTTTTTTAACCTCCCACACACATATTGCATTAAAAGATATCAGTGGCTGTTAAAAGTTATTTCTGAGAGAAGTCATAGACTAACTCTCAGATCCTTTGCACCATTGACAGCATTTAAAGTCAGCTTAAAGCCAGTACATGAAAAGGTAAAACTTTTTCTTGATTTTCTTTACAAATATGTCTTACTTTCCACTGTATCACATTTCCATTTCTCAATAGCTTCTCCTACAAACTCAGCTTCAGTCACATTTCCTCATTATATCCATCTGTAACCAGGTTTCCCCTATACCTTTCAATTTATTTGTTTCCCATTTTTAGTATTGTGGACTCCAGACAATGTCTGTTATGAGTTTCTTCCAATTAGGGTAATCTGGAACAGTTTAATAGCATTATAATGGTGTTTGCACTTGTCCCTGGAGCCAAAGCTGACAGCTTTAAATAAATATGTGTAGTCTCCTAGGTTCAACATCTGTTTAGTTTTCACGTATACAGTTTTTCTTTTCTGTTGCACATTGCTCACTATCAAAACATGACCACAGTGAAAATAACCATGCATCATTCTGGTAAATTTAGAATATCTCCTTTTTTGTATCCACAGGCTCACTTACGCTCGGTGGACGTTAAGATCCTGCAACAGTTGCTGGCAGTCCATGAGGGCATCGAAGCAGTGAAATGGCTGCTTGAGGAGCGCAGCACGCTGACCAGCCGCTGCAGCAGCCTTACCAGCAGTCAGTACAGCCTGGGTGAGGGACCCGACACCTCTTGGAGAGGATCCTGGAGCAGTTTGCAGGACCCCAATGACAAGCTAGACAACATCTCCATTGGCAGCTACCTGGACACCCTGGCGGACGACATGGATGAGTACTGTCCCTCCAGCTCCGAGTCCGTCATCTGCTCCACCACACCACTAGTCTCTGAGGCTACTAGTGGGGACCGCACAGCGGGAGGCTCCGGGGCCACAGTCACAGCAACAGCGTTAGGGGTGAAGTCTGGGTCTAGTGCTGGGGTGAATGAGAATGGAACTGGGGCTGGAAATATGAAAGAAGTGAAAGGTGGACCTGGGAATGGGGTTGGCAGTGCTCCCATTGGGAAAGGAACTGGTGGAACTGAAAGTGGGAAAGCAGCAGCTCCTGGCAGCTCTCCAAAAGCCAAGTCTGAGGGCCTCAAGCAAGGCACTTCTATCTGGACCAAGGCTGGAGAGATGAATAAGGGAAGCCCTGTTTTTAAAAACAGTGCCCAAACAAAAGCTGTTAAAGCTAATGGTGTCCTGGAGAAATCAGCCACACAAAGAGGCAGTCCAACTCGCACCTGCCTCAGTGAGAAACTGGGAACCAGCCAGAGCCCCAAAGTTAAAGCTTACAAAAACGGAAAGATTGACTTGGACACATGTAAATTGAATGGCAAAATGCATCTGGAGTATGATGCTCACTGGCGCTGGGTGCAGTCACAAGAAGATGTGACGTTTTTGTAAGAAGGAAATCACGGAGGGCACTAAAGCCACTATTGAACACTCCCTCTGCTGCAACATCAAAAAACAAATCACTGAAGGTTAAAAGAAGAGGGCACTGCTGTTGTGAAATGCACATAATGGGCTTTCCCTAGTGAAAGACACTGGGTATGAAAGACAATTAAGTGTTTATTCTGTTGTTCCCTCCTGTAACTGCACTAACTTCCTATAAAACATTGATGTCAGTATTACGGGATTTTGACCTTATATAGCCAAACAGGGGTGCCTCACAAAATCAACTTTAAAATCCTGTGTTATAGATGTTCTCAGGGTCCATTTAACAATCCCTGATATTATTTTGTTTTAATTTATTTTATTTTCCTGCAAAATAAAGCACAGTGAGACGATGTGCCAGAGAGCTGAAACATTATTTCAGATTGTTTGACATAAACTTTATCAAAAAAAAAAAGAAGAAAATTTCAACTTTGCCTTGACTTTAACTTTCTTAAATCATCTAGGAACAATATTGCCACCAATATTCTTAGCCTTTTCAAAAAAAGAATTGCAGGATGGGACCAGTTATCATCTGTTACTTTGTACATTAAATTGAACATTTTGTGGATTCTGTATGAAAGTAATTCTCAACTTTTAATCTTTGATCAAATTAGCTGGTAATAATTAACTAAGTGTAGTTCAACTAGACAACAAAACAAATACTCCTGCATTGTTTAGTTGGAAGTTGGTATTAGAAGATTATATAGAGAAAAATGTTGGGCCACAGAGTCTCTTAATCATTGAATTCAGCCATTTTAAGTCCCATAAGCCATAGCTGTATAAAATTAAGCAATTTGCCTTTACAAACATTTGTTAAAAGTTGCCAACACTCTGTTGACTCAAGAACGGCAGAGTTCCAAACCTCCTCTGGCATTAACATCAGCACAAACACTGTGCACCAGGAGCTTCATGGCAGAGGTTTCCATGGCCAGGAAGCTCCTGTTGGTGTAATGTGTAGGTGGGACAGTACTTTTGTCCATATTGGGACTATTACTTTACAAGTTAAAAGCAAACGTGGGACAGGAAATAACCAAAAGCATTGTGTAATAAATTTGTTTTTGTTCTGTACTCTTCAAAGTTACCTTGGGACCATTTTGAAGGGTCCTGAGGTTGGAAATGACTACCACACTCCACAAATAACAGCATTAATAAATCTCAGTGTACTGCATTTAAGATGGTACTAACAGTATAAAATCAAGTCCTCTTATCAACTTCTCATTAAAGTCCCAACTGAAGTGTATTATATTGACCATATTATTGTTTCAACAAAAAATTGCAAATTATATTATTTTCTCCCCAAACACTTCCCTGGTCAGCAGTAGAAAATATTTATAACTTACAGTAGAAGACAAAGCACTGAGATTGGTAAAAGTTTCACACATTAAAAATAATGTGCCAGTGATAGCGTTTGTGTCTTTGTGGAGCTAATACTTCAGTGCATTACCAACCATGTGCACGATTGTATAGTCACTGAATCATAGTACAGCTACTCTGTGCACTGGTTACTAGTCGTTACTGGTTGTAGACAAATCTTGAATATGGATGAATATTTTTGTTATTTCTGAATATTTCTGTTTTAACAATTATGGTGACCTGTATTAGTTTACTTTAAAGCAAATGTTGTGCCTGACTGGTGTAAACCTCAACTACATATGCCTGTTTTTCCCCTGAAATGACTGCACTGTTGTGATGATAATCTTTTATTAGTTTTGCCTCTTCCTGGACTTTGCTTGCGTGTACAAATGGCTAGACCAAAAGTCTGTGTGCTCTTGAGTATCGACTGGTAAATGTGTTATGCTGGCTGGGTGGATATTGCTTGCCCCGTGCTGACATCTTTATTGGTTGATTTGTGAGAAGTACGTAGAAGACCAAACACAATCAGTGAAGAAAAGCAATATTTCCTGAAGGCTGTCTGGTGGCTTACATAAGCAGCCTCTTCTCAGCAACTGAAATATAATAATAATGTCTGTTCTTCAGTAGACGACAATGCTGCTGAACAGGAATGGGTGTGCGTGCGTGTCGATGTGCATGTGAGAGAGAAAGACACAGCCGGTCTGCCGTGTGTGGATAAGAATAGATGAGTCCCAAAGGATTTCTGACGTTTTCAGCTTACTCATCACAATGGTACTACAGCTCTTACCAGTCTACAGTTATTCATGTTAATAGTGCAGGAATGGTCCAACACATGTGGTAAATGGAGGGGAACATCTTACATAATCTGTCCAGTTTCTTTCGGTGCCTGGAATGGTTTGAAACTGTTAAATACAAGTGTTGATAAAATATGAGCTTTGATACTGGTTCCAAAACAAATGTTCATTTTTCAGACTTTCTACACGTTTCAGTTATCTTGGTTCCATAACACCATAACATTTCATTTCATTTTTCTTTACCCAAATGACTATTTTGTTACTAAATGGGCTTCTATTCTCACATGCCACATATACAATTTGAGGCTGAGTTACCCATGAGTTAGCTTCTCATTTCACTACAACTGGCTATTGTCTAATTAACACTGAGTTCACGAACAGGTTGAAATGCCTCAACACAATGCTTTGAGTTACTTGCTTTAGAAAAAGAATCAAGTAAGGAGAGTTTAAAATATCACATAGGAAGAGGGATAGGAAGCTCAGTCACACAGGCCTAGTGGCTGCTAAGAGGTGCCCTGCTAGGGAAAAATGTGCATTCCCAACCATTTGGCAAGTGGTTGATGTCTGTCACTGAGTGAATTCAAACCTGCACCAAAAACCTCCTCGTGATTGCAAGGAAAACATTTGCTTGTCCGCTCACTCCTTACTTAACAACTAGTGGTAGTAAATCTCTAAGAAGTTTAACGCTTGCCTTCAAAGTAAAAGCCTGTGCCTTACAGCTGAAACCAACCTTTTTGAAATGCTGCAACTTTTACTTTGAAGGAAAACAGTACCATTTTCCTGTGTGTGCTGCAGTCTTCACAGTTTCACTACTGCTCAAGAAGCAGTTTGCAAGTGTTTGCAAACAGGTTGGCATCTTCCATACAAACTACAAGTGACCAAAGCAATCACAAGGAGGTTTTTCATACAGCACCATATGCCTTTTTGCAACCAACCCAGCAAGAGCAAGCACCCTTTGGTCAACCATTCAGGGAATGCACATTATTCTTTTGGAATCGGGGGGGCAATGGATTTCACAGTGAATGCCACCAATCCTTTCCAACCAGTCAGGGAATGCTCTTTTTTTTTCTTAGGTGGTTGACAGCTGGTCTCTAGGCCTGTGTGACTTGGATAATGTTGGCTGTAGATGCTGAAGTGGAAATTTCATGATCGAGCCAAACATTGCCAGAAACTCTAATACCATTTAGGACTGGTTGCCGCATACTAATAATAAACAGTAGATGTGCAAGTCATGAACAGGGCTTTTGAAATTAACCTGCTGCTCTTGAACAGTCAGTGTCACTTTAGCTAGCCAGGAATCGTTTGCTTTCAGGGTCTTCTGCCACAAAGGCTTCCTGGTAGAAGCTTCATTTTCTTTCAGGTTATTTCAAGTGTTAAGTCACAGCTCGGTTAGGACACAAAGCTATTAGGTTAAGGAAATAATTTCTGATAAATAAAGAGTCTATCTAGCAGAAACCTTGGATCCAAATTTCTCCAAAGTGTACTTGTAGAAAAATTGTACTGACTTTATTTAATTAATTATATCCATTCTAATTTATTCATATTCTTCCAGGTTTATCTGTAAAAAAGAAAAATTCTCTCTGTGCAGCTACAGTACAATGACGTTAAAATTGGTGTCTCTCTTTGTTTTAGCCACCGAGTGTTTCCTCTCTCCTCCTGCCATTCTTTTCATCCTACTTTCCACCACCACACTGGTTTCATGGAAATTTTTAGTCCGTGCCAACACACATTACGCACACACAATGCCTTCTCGTTGGAGACAGCACCATACAGCCGGCACCACAGACACAGTGACTGTAGGCCAGTCCTGGAGACTAGCAAGGAAATGTGAGATGAAGCTTAACCTTGAACTCTTGGATGAATGTGAGCATTTTAAAAATCCCTGTTTTCCTTTTTCCTCTCCCCAAAAAACAAGCAGAGCATCTATCCATCTCAGGATAGTTACTTCAGCTATGGTATATCTTCCAACCACAGTATAGACATGAAGTCATTTGAAACTCATTTCCCATTTTAACATGTGTTGGCTGTAAAGCTATGGTACATGCCTAAAAAAGGTCTGCTCCACTAGTTTGTGGTTTCCAAATTAGCGGAGGCATATGGAAAAAAAACTACATTTAGTTCAGGGAATGAGCCTGTAAAAAACATTATATCGAGCTATAGTGTGTCTTTCTGGAGATATGCTGTAGCCTTTAATGGTTTAATGTGTTTTCACTAGGCACTGTTTAAAATTGGAAAATGCACAATGATTTAAACCTTTCCTTGCCAGAGAGTGTTGACAGTTTAGATGGCAGAAGGAGCTGCTTGTGGGAATAATAACTGCTGTGTGCATTAGCAACAATGGAAGTGTTACTAAATTCTGGAGATCTTGTGAAAACTACTTTCAGTCAAACATGAGAGAAAATTCTTCTCTCTTTCCAGAATTTTTAGAGAGTATGAAGGTGAACACCGCTGGGCAGACCATAAATCCTTCTGTTCTGTCCTCTCCATGTCCAAGATTTATTAGATACCCAGAGCATGATGTGTTTGCATTGGCTTCAGGTGCTTTTGGCTTCAGAATAGCTCCTCTGGCTATTCTGGGCACAAGACAAACAGTGTGATTACATAGACGAGTGGATGCCCACATGAACGCGGTTGCCACGACAACGAGGCCAAGCAGGCTTCAGCTCTAGTGGCTGCATGAAGTAATGTTTCCTGCAGTGCCAGTAGCAGCATAGCAGCACACACTAAATGAGAGCAGGTGAGATGAAAGCTGTGATGAATGTAGACGGCATTATCATAGCACCTCTTTATTGTAGATTTAAAAATCCATCAATTAATATATCAGTTTTAAATGATTTTAATTGATCAAAGTATTTGTCCATCATATGTACAGTCAATTTATAACTTATTAAACTTATAAATTAAATAGTTAGTAACAGTTCAAAAAAAAAAAATTAAGTGACCAGATGAGTTATGTTACTTAAATGGTAAATGATCAACATTCATTTTTATTCCAATCTGTCAAGTACCAATGACAGACAATATGTGTGTTAGAAGAAAAATAAATCAGTGCAGGCCAAATAAATTATGCATGACACATCTAATCATTTTTGACAGCTCAGTATGAACGTTAAACAAATAAAGAGAAAATGAACAGATCTTTCTTAGTGAGTCCAAAAACTGCAGTCTATGCTTCCCAATGAGAAACAGACTCCTTTAAATGTTTCTGTTTCTTTGAATTTTTACACCTTTTCTAAAGCAGAGAGCAGAACTTCTAGTGTCTTTGAAGTCACCTGTTCATTGCTGCTTGCACTTTTACTATCTGGATTTTAAATTTAGAATGAGGCAAAGCAAATCACTTTGGTCACTGATTTATCTGTTTTTTCATGCTTCTCTACTCAGCCGTGGTATACAGCTCAGCTATTCCCCTCTATTAGCCACTTAAAATGCTCTCATTTGCTGCCAAAATTTGCCCATTTTTTTAAAGCTAAAAGATAGACTGGTGTGTCTCCCTGGAGGCAGAGTTGAAGGATAAACAGTGAGCTGAGTGCACAGTACACAGCGTGCAGCTAAAAGGAAGCTTCCACTCCCAGAGTCCTGCTGTTTTCTTCCTTCCTTCCTCTTATGCATACACAACACCCAAGCACAATATATCCTGGGATTTACATGGGTCTCTAGGTACCTGACAGCATTCCCTTCTCTTAAAGCTCTTTCATATTTTATTCTCATGTTTGTGTGTGTTTTGTTCACATCTCAGAGTGTTCAAAATAAATGGAAGTGAACTGAATCAAACCCCACTGAGTGCATGCTGGGTGCTGACCCAGGTCCAAAACCTAACTTAGGATAAACAAAACATAGAGGATTGAAAGACAAAAGCTAGAGAGACTGACTGCAATTCACTGCATCAGCTGAATCAATATAATTAAGCTTTATTTTGTTATGCAAAATGTCTAGAGAAAAAAAAAATTATTGTAAAGTGAAAATGTTTGAAAATTAACCAATGTGTTTATTGATGTGGGGATATATATATATTATGCGGTATGTAAATTATACACGCTTATCTAATGATTAAAACTATTTCAAATGTTTGACTTGTGTTGTCATTGCCTTTCAGTTACAGTAACATGGAAGATCACACTCATCTTACTCCTGATGTTGTTTTATTTTCCTAAAATGATCGTCTGGGATCGTCACTTTGAGAAAACATTTCTTTATCAGAACCTCCAGCAGCTGTTTCCCTTTTAATGTAAACTACAGAGTGCTTTCATTAGTGGATTCCTAATCAATATTTAGCCATCCAATCAGTGCAACAAAGATCCATTAATATTCAAAGCACTCAAGGACTACTTTCCCAAGAACATCAATGACCACAGTACTGGAATACATAAAACCACCAATACCTAATATGTGTATACCACTGATATGCAATATATAAGAGACTCTTACTACAAAAGACTTTTCAGGTGTTTACTTAAAAACTAGTTTGATTAGTTCATTAATATATTAGACAGTGATGTCACAGGCCTACACATATTGTATTAGGGTAGAACACACACACACACACAAATGCATAAAAAATGCATACATGTAAACATCCTAGATCGGCACATATCAACATACAAAGGAAGTAAATTTCCAAGTGTTTAATCAGTTATGTTAGTGTATTTGTACATTGCCCACATCTGCAATCTTTGACTGAAAACCTTATAGAATGAAGTCTTACTGCACATCAGCCATGTAGTAATGCCTCTGAGCACTTTTCTGGCTAAACCAAGCCAACATCAAACTGAGGGAGGGAAAGTAAGCGGGGAAAATAACTTTAATTTAATTTAATGTCATAAAAATAGTAAATAATAATCATAGAATCGACCACCCTAATCTAATAAAGTGCTTCAAAGTTTTGGTGACCTTGCCTTAAAATAAAGTTGTGTGTACTCAACAGATGTAAACATAAGCTGCTCACTTTCATGAATTACTTAAGTAAATCAACCAGGGTGATGATCATAACACAGCTGAAATTGGTGTGAACCTCAGTCTATACTTGCATCAGTCTAACAACAGATTGGCTAATCTAATGTGTTTCCCAGTTCAGCTGTTAACTGGCTCTTTCAGGAAAGCGGTGCAACCTTAGTGCCCAAGAAAATTCAGTGGTCACCTTCAAAGCTTCGCATCTTTTTTATTAATCATGAATACTTCATAAAATTTTACACCCCATTTCACAAGATGATAAAAGTTGCAAAAAAAAAATCATAAAAACTAGCATATGTTTTGCTAATAATGCATTGCTTTTGACTGTTTGACTGAGCTGACCCATTTATTTCCATCCATCATCCAGTTCAAGTGTTTCTGAGCAAGGTCATGGGTAAGGGTAGGTTGAGATATGCCACAGCTGAGTAGGCCATCTACAGTAATGATAGCAGCTCTCACAGCAATGCTTCAAGCAAATTGCTAACATTAGCATGCCAGCCATAACAGTGCTGGTGAATAGCAGGTATAAAATTGGGTATTTTTAGGATATGAAGAAATAAACTAAAAGTAATGTTAGAATTCAAATGTTAACCTTTTCATGACACTGGATGAAATATTAAAGTTTTACAAAAGGTGTGAGAAAATATCCTGAAAGAAACCCCACAACTGCTGAAGTTTAAGTCAGGGGCTTTGTGGTTTTTGACTGCTCCTTAAATCAGCTGTGTGAACATGCATGAATGTATGGATCCACATTAAATTAGGTCAACCATTCCTCCATTTCTAACTCAAACACTGTTATGGTCCCCCAGAGAGGACCAACAGTATTACAGGGATGTAGTCGAACAGCAACCTCTGGGCTCCAGTTTGCTGAACATGTTTCACTGAGGGGATTAAAATGATGGTGGGGATGCACTGCAGTTCTGTCTTCTCAACTGATGTAAACACTAGCTGGTTAGACTAACAGACTGAGGTGATGTTAGCAGGACGTGGGGGTAAGAAGGACGGGTGTGGGGACGCCCTCTGGGTGTATGAGTGCCGAGACGCCCAGCTGCCGAGGCTCAGAAGTAGATTAGTGGAAAGTGGAGCTTGTCTAGACCACCAAATGTAGCTTAGAAACAAAAATTCCTTTAACACCTTTAATAATGCATGCTTTCTCTATTTTAAGCTTCTTTTCTCAGTGTAATTTCCCTTTCCACTTTTGTCACAGTATCAGAGATACAAATATCTTGTCACCGTCAGCTACCATTTATGTGCTCAATGTGCACAATCCACATCCTAATAATAATGTAATAATTACACAATGATGAATGTCCAGGCTCTTTGCTTATATGTTTGCTTTTTTTTCCAATTCTTTGTGCTTAAAATTAAATAGATGATTTCAGCTGTAAGTCATATAAGTCTCCAGAGCATGCACAATAATTTTCACAAGTCTCTGGTGCTAAAAAATTTATTATCTCCAAGGATTATATGTACAGTCAGTTGAGCTGTGTGGTTAAATTCCATCATGGAAAAAAAGGCGCAAACTTCTCAAATGGTTAAGTGAAATGGGACAAATTCATCCACTTAACTACATCTTCAAACCACTGATTCTGACAAATATGTGCATAATTAGAAATGAATGCATGCATGCCTGAGAATTTGCACATTACAATTTTCCTGGTTAGTAAGACAATCTTTGCTCTAACCTCCAGAGAAACCAAAGCTGTACTGATGATGTGGAGCTCTACAGGCTGCTCTGTTTTAATGTTCACTGGTGTCAGTGCCAGCCATTGATGTTCATGGTCCAGGAGACAGTGGTTTTGTTTGGTAATGCATATGTCTGCTAATTGAAGCAGGCAGTGTTTGCGGCTGGTGTTTATGCCTGTGTCAGCAAGGACTTTAATTTTACAACCTACAACTGCAAGAAGCCCCACAGATCCACAGATGCTTAGCAGGCTGTAGCACGGCAACTTTTAACTTGCAGTTAACCGACTGATTATGTAAATTTCATGGTTCTGTGTTCTATTCAAAGCCCTGACAGGGTCTTTTTTTCCACTTGAGCATGTTTTTTTTCCACAGTGGGTGGCAAGTGTATAGAGTTCACATAGATAATGTGAGACATTAAGACTGCGGAAAGGAGGAGGGTTTCCTGCTTACGTTAGGGTGTTCAGAAAAAATCTATTTAGTGCATGGCATTTGGTGTCCTGCTGAAAATGAGAAACTTGTTACCACAATCATTTTAGAATGAAGCTGGAGGCACAAGGCTGTTAACTTTAATGCTGAAACAGAGGGAAATAGCTCATGCATAACAAAATCTCCCCCTCTCCAAGGAAATAAATCTGGTGCATAACTCCTCCTGAAATTGCAACTATTGCTACTTCAAGAGGTATTTTTTAAAGTGGACCTATTATGCTAATTTCCAGTTCCATGTTTTTATTCTTGACTCTACTAGAATATTTTTGCATGGTTCACAGTTCATCATGAATCTTATTTTATATCAGGCCTTGTTCCAGCCCTTCAGCTCATCCAGTGTCTGAAACAAGCTCTCTCGCCCTTCTCTTTAATCTTTCCTCTAATTGGCTGCCCGCTGTAAACATGAACATATGAGGGACCCCCACTCTCACTGATATCATACAGAGACAAGAGCAGGAAAAACTGGTGGAAACTGACTGCTTAAGCCTGATCATTTGGCTCTTATGGATTATTTGTACATACAAAGACATCATATTGGACCATTTGGTCATGTTTAATGTGAGCAAAGCTGTTTCCCCATTTTAGTTTTTTGTTTGTTTGTTTTATTTTATTTGTTTGTAATGTCTCTAAACACATTTTTTCTTATCTATCTTATCTTACCTCTCATCCAGAAAGCACATTTCCCTCAAAGTTTTAATGCTATACTGAAAAATGTTTGTAATCAGACTGTGTGAATAACAGATTGAATGTGTGCATGTGAGAACAAGAACTGCACATGTTTATATATGTCTCTAAGAGGTATCTCATTTCAATAATAATAATTTTTCAAATATTAATTCTTTATTAATATCATTATTATGATAATATTCACTAGGTAATGAGGCTGTCAAAAAAAAAGACCCCAATGAAATCATACACATGATACACACACTGTCAGTCAGTCATGGTTACACAGTGAATCCCGGTTTTTATCCAGTGAAAACTGCTTACTGCTTACAATCAAGATTAAGGATAATATTTATAACAAGCCACAGACTCCAACCACAAAGTACCACCAATGACCTGAAGCACCACTCAATTTCATGACAGCAACCATTCAAAATACTTTCAGTCTTCCAAAACAAGCCCACAAGCTCTCTTTTTCCCACTCAGCCTCAGTGTGGTGTGAGAGGAAACCACAGATCAGGACTGCCTCATCCATTTAAACCCAACAATTTTACAGCAATGAGAGCGTATAATTTTTCAAAGGTGAAAAAAGTGAAAAGTATTTATCAATGAGAATAAAAAATGAACTGACTTCTCAGTAATTAGTGTAAACTTATGTGAAAACAAAAAAGATCTCTCCCCCCCCCTCCATTATTCTTATTGTTCAGTTTTGGCTACTGCACTCACTGCAGGTTAACCCATTATAACCTTGCTTTAAGGAAAAAGTCTATGTCATCAACTGTTTCATTTCTTATTCCCCATTCTGCATGTGTGCTCTCCTGGTTTTATATCCAGTCATCTCTTCCTCCCCCCCTCACGTTAACTACCACTATGACCCTCTGACAGTTTGTTAGGACCTTCCCAGACAGTGGAATGTGCACGGACGTCCCACGAGCTGTTCGCTACTGTTGAGTGTTTTTCCTCCAGAAATCTCTGGGCTCTATGGGACACTGAGGGAAACAAACAAAGGGGCAGAATTAGGCTGTGGTGTTCCCACCAAGTGACGTAACCAGAATGGGTCAAGGTCATCAGAGGCCAACTGTTTGGGAAATGTTGTTCAAGTTTCTAATGGCTACACAAAGATTTTGCGGTGGAGTAACTCGTAACATGGGATGAGGCCATCTGTTTTGTGTTAACTTCCGTGTGTGTGTGTGTGTGTGTGTTTGTTTCTCAGCAGGATTCTCCTGTCACAGTATGATCTGCAGGTTATTGTTGTTGTTGAGATCATTGTGTATTTGCTTGTCATTGCATCATTCTGTACTTTCACTTGACAGGCTTAAAATGTGTTTTTAAAAACTTTTTTCAGTTCAAGACGCTCATAATATACCAAGCTTCATGAATGTGCATGCATTCACTGAAAGGGGGTAATATGACTTGAAGTTATGGTTAAATTCATCAGTATTACACTGTTCTGGTGGTTTTTGTTGTCAGTTTATGATGTGCAATGGAAAATGCAAAAACAAAAATTAATAAAATACATTGCACAGAATAAATAGTTTGCCTTCTTTCATGAGTAATATTACTTAAATTAAAAATATCCTGTCTGGGTTGTTGCCCTCCTATGGCCTCCTCCATGTCTCCTGGTGTACTGGCCTGTCTCCTGGTAGTGCCTCCAGCCTCTGGACACTATGCTGACAGACACAGCAAACCTTCTTGCCACAGCTCGCACTGATTTGCCATCCTGGATGAGCTGCACTACCTGAGCCACTTGTGTGGGTTGTAGAGTCCGTCTCATGCTACCACGAGTGTGAAAGCACCACCAATATTCAAAAGTGACCAAAACATTAGCCAGAAAGCATAAGTCCTGAGAAGTGGTCTGTGGTCCCCACCTGCAGAACCACTCCTTTATTGAGTGTGTCTTGCTAATTGCCAATAATTTCCACCTGTTGTCTATTCCATTTGCACAACAGCATGTGAAATTGATTATCAATCAGTGTTGCTTCCTAAGTGGACACTTTGATAGTCTGCTAAAGCACAATAGGAAAGTCTATGGGCAACACCTGTCAGTAGCAGGCCGGGGGGTTCTAAGAGGATCCACGACAATTTTGCTGGCCTTAGTATTTCCTGTATTTTATTCTGTGCTTAACTGTTACATTTAGTGTTGATGTGTGTGTGTGACAGAGATGAGTCTTGGACATTTTTGAAAATACAGAACAAATCGCGTCCCGTATCGGTTCAATATGGGATGCAACATTTAATTGCCAAATAAATGACGATTTTATGGGACGGTTGCGGGGCAACCCTACATGTGCTACTTTATTGATGAACTACTCTAGTTTAATAATGGGGCCTGGAAAGACAGATCTTGTTTCTCCCTACATTAGCTTCTCTTTAATGTCTCCCAGTTAAATTGAGTTTTAAATCCTTTGTCTCACATCCAAAGTTCTAGATGATCAGGCCCCATATATCTAAAAAATCTCATAGTATTATATTATCCCAGTAGAGCACTCCAGGCTTATTTATAGTTCCAAGAGTTTCTAAAAGTAGAATGGGAGGCAGAGGCTTCACCTATTAGGTCTTTCTCCCATAGAACCGGCTCATAGTTTGGATTCAGACAGACAGAAACCATCTCCATTAGGTTTAAATTTTTCTCTTTGGTAAAGCTTATGGTTAGGGTGCTAGGGATTTCCCATGAAGCAATGAGCATTTGATCTGTACAGTAGTTTGTGTTCTGTCCTTGTTTCTCTTTGCTCTCTCTTTTCCATCTTTTCCATCTTTTCCATCTTTTCCATCTTTTCTTTCCTTTCATACAGCAGATGGCTGGCCCTCCCTGAGCCTGGTTCCCCCAGAGGTTTCTTCCTGTCAAAAGGGAATTTTTCCTTCCCACTGTCGCCAAGTGTGTGCTCATAAGGGATCGTGTCATTGTTAAAATTATCTCTAATTCTAGGGTCTTTACCTTAAAATATATAGCACCTTGGGGCAACTGTTGTTAATTGGTGCAATATACATATGACTCAATTGAACTGTATTGATTTAAATAAACAGTAAGTAATTTTATTAATTTTTGGAAATCTAAAGAGAAAGTAGTTTCTGCTTGCAATGGCCTAATATTCAAAGTATATAATCTAGGTGTGGTATGACTGCATTACTATGTAGTTTAGATGGTTAAAAAAAAGTCATAACCACAGTGATATTTCTGCTTCATCATGATTTTGTGGGTCTCTGAGGAGCAGTAATCTTTCAAAACCTTCCAGTAATCCATTATAGTAGGCTACAGTTCTCTCTCTTTCTTACACGCATGAACACACATACACAAGTGCACACACACACACACACACACACACACACACACACACACACACTATCTGGATCTGTATCAGCACTTGACTGCATATAGTCGTATGTATACCAGTCTTACTCTCAGTGCCTACTTAATTTGTGATTCAAATGAAATGTAAAAAAATACTCAAATTTGTCTCAAACTGCTGCCCATCTTCATGGAGAAATAGGCTGCCTATAACCTACTTTGTTTGCTCACAGATCAAAGGGATATTTCTAGAGGGGGTAGTCAGAAAATAGGGAGCAAGTGCACAGAAGCCTCGGGTGTTGCCTTGCTACATGCCTGCATGGACCCCAAAACCAATTAGGCCTTAATTGAGTGTCAGAGTGAAAAAAAGGGGGCCATTCAGCTGAGCCTCTTTCACCCTGTTAGCTAGAGACAAACATGCTTTGTGACACACATTCTGACTGATCTGGAGGCATTTCTTTCATCCGACCCACTTATAACAGACGAGGTTGGGTGAAAAGGCTGCCCCGGGTCGCTTTCAAAGACTCATGTGCATCTCACGTTTTCTCTTGCAAACAAGTGGGCAAATAGATTTTGCAAAAGACAGCAAATTTGGCTGAATGTCAATCCATCCCCTTCTTCAAACAAGCAGAATAATGGCTCAAAATGACAAAGATGATATCTTTCACGTTGACATTCTGGAAGTTTGTCATCACAGAAGTCCTGCAATCTAGTTGTGCAGTCTGAAAAGAGCATATAAAACAATGTAGAAAAGTTGAATGCGGTAATGTTCCTGGCCTTTAATTACTGGGAATATGGGCTAGTTAACTCTACTCTGACTCTTGGGAGGTTTTCTGGGGGGTAGTGTGTTTGTGAGAGGGGGAAAAGGCTAGACAGCCATGTAGCCTCAGTGGATTGTTGGAATTGGTGTAGTAGTCTCAAGTGGAGGACCATGCATATTTCCAGAGACTTCTGAAATATCCATCTTCAGCCACAGAAGATATTACAACTTTTTTTGTGTTTTTTTTTTCAACAGACATAGTACTGCTTTTCAGTAAAGTGGTGGAAAATGAGGAAAACATGAGAAGTTTCTCTTTGAAATAGAGAATGTGCAAAGTAACATAAAATATCATTTGTGTACACAATGCCTCTGGGATCAGACCTATGCTCTTCTCAGAGCTAAGGGGACATTCTTGAGGAATAAAGCATGGTCTGCTGGAAACTGAAACAAACTGTCATTGTTTAAGTTCATCTGTACTGCCTGCTCTTGTAGTTGAATACTTAAGTTAGATCAGTGGAAAAATTCCTGCTCTAAAATATTGCCAGGTGTTCAGCGAGATAGCAACAGGCATGAAACAGCTTGGAGGTCAGCACAGCTTCAGTCGAAATGCTTTTTTTTCCTTACACTGCCTTACCCTGTTTGCTCTGCTCTGTTCACCTGTTGTTACACATATTTTTATCACATTTGTTTGATGTTTACTTGTCACTCCTCATGAATGTTGATAACACTGATTTTGCTGCAGTTGAACTGCGGTTCTCGCTGGAGATTACAGCAAGAGAAAGGCTTTAAATTCCTAAGAACCCAAATCTATTCAACTTGCGGTGCAGTGGTGTCTGGCAACCAAACCAACTTTTTTTTTTTGACCTGTTGGATGAAAGAGAGATAATAAACAATGCACAGCACACATACGGCTCTAAACCAGCAGATTTTCCTCATTTCCTCCATGGTTGTGGTGTTGCGGATTTTTGTGGTGAACTTGTCACATTTTGACCTTTAACCTAGACGTTAAGACCTTCAAAGCCAACTTAGACAAACATCAGTGGCTAAAGTCGGTCACGATCGGTGCACAAATGAATGCCAGGCGATCAATGAGGGATTTGCAGTGAGAAGCTGCTAAATCGTTCTCCTGATTCACATTAACGGGGTTGATGGCAGCAGCTGGAGCATAAAGAGTGATGTCAGAACATGCAAACACACTTTCTGTTCACTGATGGTCAGCGCGATAAGACCATAGTTTGCAAAAAATTTCCATGAATCTAAGAAAGTCATTTTAGTAACCGATCACAATAGTGATAGTACTTTGTCTGAATGAAGGTAAACTTGTCATGGATCACCAGCATAGTTTTTGTTTTCTTAATGTTTCATTATTATTTTAGGTACAGTTACTGGCCATCTGGTATGATACAAAATGACTGTAACCACTGTGTCTGGGAGAGTCCAGAGGTGTTTGTAATTAAACTCTGGTTTTAATTCAGCAGCAGTGGGTGTTTTTATAACCACAATTAATCACTGAAAAGCACATCGCCACCGCATTTTAAGAGGACTTGACTCCTCCTGGGCTGGGTTCCTAAACATACTGCTGACGCCATCTTAATTTCTCTTAACCCACTGATGTCTACGTTATCTTCATATACAGGGTTAGGGACTAGGGTTACATCCTGTGATGACTTAGAGGTCACAGGGTTAAAGAACCATATCAGTGTTCTTATAAAATTTATCCAATTAAAGCTGTACATATTCATACTAAGAGGCAGCGGTTTGAGTACGCCTTTCACCATCTTAGAATATTGTGATTGCAACATGGCTCTTGTTTAATAATCAGGACGGTTTATTAGTGATCATGAAACTGATCTTGTGGCTTATTATTTGGATCGTTATGTACACTCAACAAAAACATAAACGCACAAACCCAAAAGGTTAAGCTAAAATGACCTATCCCAGTCAGTTCAGAAGAGGAGCACGTCTCCTCCGGGATGTACCGTACTATCAAACATGAAGAATCTTTGTAACGCTCTACGGCTCTACATCAGATTCCTTACATTCACCGGCAGTTTAAAGGTTACTGTTTAAATTTTGAGTTCGTGACTCTGGGCAGAGTAATTTCTGCCAGGAAAGTTCAACTACTCATGTGGCCTTCAAAATTTGAGTTAATAAGCATAATCTCATTTTTCACCAGAGTCCACTTTACCCTGTTTTCCACTAATGAGCAAAAATCTTGATCTCAAGAACAGGATTAAACACTGCTACTTTATTTAGTGTTGTGCGAGTTCAAAGACGTAATCAGCTTGTGAAATCTTCTTTCTTTACAGTCCAAATCAAGCTTTAGTTATAATGAAAAAGCACTTCTGTTCTGAAATCCGTCTCACATACAAGTTATTACAGTAGTGTTTCTTTGTGGGAAGGTCGGTCACCTTTTTGAACGCTTAGATGTGTGGCTAATGTGTCACAGCTGAGAGATCAGCAGGAGACCGCAGAACGTTCACATATGCAGCACTTTTCCTTCAGGACATTTTATCTCACACCCCCTTTGTTAAGCAGCTGGTTTGCAGATCAGGAAGCAGATACTGAGGTCCACTGCTGGGGGGCTTCTGGAGAATCTGGGTCAGTTGACTAGACGTAGCATCACTCTGACAGCTTGCATTTGACTTTAGATCATTTTGATCATAAATCGGATTTAGTTTTATCAGAATCAGCAGGGATCTTTGAATTCACCACACAGTAGCTCCAGATCAGCAAATGCAACTATGAGCAAACTCCTACATAACCATATATGCTGCACAATCCTATACACAACTTCTCCTCTATCTGGTGGTTCTGTATTTCTATTACTCCATCATAATCGGAGATGGCGTCAGTGCTTTCAAGCATCTCCTTGCCAAAGCCAGCAGCCATCCTCACCACCATGCCCTTCTATGGCAAATACAAAAGCGTAAAGGGCCTCTGAGGATACAACTTCCCTGACATCACTAAGTATCAGCCCACTGAGCTCCATCTGGGGTGCTTCTCTGTCCCCTTGTGGCTGAAAAATGAAAATGCATTTGTATTACTTCTTGGACGACCACAAATTGACCATTCTTGCCAAAATCTTCGAGTTATTTTTTAGGTCCTTTGTTGGGTTATCAGATTAATTATGGTTCACATTCACTGTTCTGATATTTATCAGATCGTATCAATCTGTGATGACAGCTCACGTGGTTTATACAAACTAAAGAACAACTTGTCTTCCATGTGCAATATTAAAAATAAAAAATAATGTTGAAGTTGGACTTTGCTGCCACTATGAGTGAAACAGCCTTTTTATTCTGGTTTGTTAATGTGACCACTAAATAAAATTTATTTGGACAGAAGCAGATCATCATGTCAGATAATCAAAACCCTCTGAATGGCTTTAAAAATTCACAAATAAAATTAAATTAAAATTTGAAATATTGTGTACAGCCTCATTTCCCCTTTTGCCTTCAAACTATTATGAGACCTCAACTGAAGTGTTGTGTATATGAGGACATCCAGCAATCAGGTTAAAGATGTATTGTGACTATGTAGTTCTTCAACAGCTAAAATATTAACAAAACTTATCAATATTCATTTACTAAAATTAACAACATTTTAAATGAAGTACTTGTGGGTGACAATTATCTGTATATTTGACGAAAGTACCATACAGACTGCAGCCTGATGTAATTCTAATGTATTTACTGATTGCAGCCACAAGGTGCCAGAACATTACTGCAGTTATGTTGTTAGCATGCTATGTATTGATGGGAATCTTTTTTTTTTATTTACCTTTATTTACAGAAACAATCACTGTCTAATTTAATGATTAATATTGCTAGGTAAGTGTACATATATTGTGATAGTTAGAGGAGCAGTATCACAGCTGAACTGAACCAATTCACTGTCCAAAAATGTAGTAATGTGCTCTGTGAGTGAATGTTTTTAAAGCACTAAATAAAGAAACATGTTCATAGATCAAACTTTTCATGAGTGGAGAGATTCTGATTAAAAAAAAGAAGGTAATCAGAAACACTATAGTACCAGTCCCTGCACAAAAAACACATTTACAATAAATATTTTATTTCACCATGAAAAATAGACAATGTTCTCCATTTAGAATAACAATTTCTGTTAATCATATTTCTATTTTTTCATTATTTTTCATTTTAGACATCCTCTAGATTAAAATGCTCCTTTTTTAATCTTTTCTTTTTTCTTTTTCTTTTTTTTTTACAGCAGAAAGAAGCTGTCCAGTTAAGTTGCCAAGCAGAACTACAGCGCAAAAATAGACAGAGCGTTTCTCACGTACTGTAACAAACTATCAAATACATAAAAACACAAAGTGCAAAAAGACTTGACGGAGGAGACAGTCCATGCAGATGTTAATACGCAAGCGGCGCTGCAGTAAATGAAGTGTCCAAAAATTGCTGGCAGTAACTCACCACCTTCAGCTATCATCAACGTTTTTAGTTAGTCATACCAATAGCTTTGAAGCAACATCCAAGCATTGTCTTTATTTTACACTCAGATGTGCTCTGAGAGAGCTGAAAATGTGTGGATGATCAGTCTGCGTTCTCTTGCTTCCTTTGTTTTTCATTCTCTCTGAACCTCTTACTTAAATGTAGCAAAAAGGATTCAGTAGAGAATTAACTGAACAGCTGTCTGTATTATGGTGGCATAAAGAGCATCCTTTGATTCTAAGCATCTATGGTATGACCACCTGTGTATAATTGGCTATATGCCCATTGCAAGACATCTTTTTTCTTTCTTCTCAAAGACCACTATGCTGCTTGCACAGCTTGCCCATGGCTCTTTTAACTTCAGCCATAAATACGGCACAGTTGCAGTATGGCACAGTAAAACCTGGGTTTTAAAGCCCAAGAAAGAAAGAAAGAAAGAAAGAAAGAAAGAAAGAAATGCCTTCTCCTGAGGCTTGTGCCCTCCTGATGTCTTTTCCAATAGCACACAATAGCAGCATTGATGAATATCAATTTGCAATCATACATAACTTGAGGTATTTTTACTTTTTCCAGCTTCACACCTCACTATGCCCAAAAGGAACAGATGCAGATCAGCTTTGGTAACACACGATAGATTTAATTGTGCACATTTTAATCACAGCTGGGGTTCACCTGTGTGTCTGGCTTTTGAGCTGTGAATTGTGCTGTGCACGGAGCAGTTCTGAACTGAGGCATGTATGACGAGGCGAAGTTGCACATTGATGGTGACAGCAGCACGTTGGACTCGCTCGAGTTATCTTGACCAAGCAAAGGATGCGACTCCATGGAACAGTCCTCTCTGTTCAAAATAGCACTTTTAAGTAGCTCCATTTTCTCCTTTTCACTCTGCTCCTCCGCTTTCTCACTCTCCTCATCCTCTGCTGGATAGTCCATTCCTAGATAATACAAGTCCTTTTCTTGTCTCAACTCATGTTCGTCTTCTTGATCTGATGTTTCAGAAAGCTCCTCCACAGAGTTGTAGGAGCAGGAGCGTCTTGGGTCATCCATCTCCCCACCACGGCAGCTATCCAGCTCCCACAGACCACCAGGAAAAGATCCTGAAATGTCAGAGTTGTTGGCTGAGAAATTTCCCTCATCACTGGAGCTGTTACCACTGCCATCCTTGTAGTGCAGATGAATGGGGGGCTGCTGGTCCTGCTTTGGATCAGAGAGAAGAATAGCTGTGTATGTGACTGAAGACTGCCCAGAGTTGTCAGCACTACCTGGATGCTGGTCCACTGAGGGATCAGCTGGCTGCAAGTCATCTATTCTTGGCCCTGAAGTGGTTAACGTATCCAGATCAATAGCTAAGGAAGGACCTCCACCAGGGAGTGTCTCACTCTCCATAAATGGATCAATCTTCAGGTCAAACCCAGGAGGGAGGGAGCCAGGTAAGGGGGCTGCAGGGTCTGAAAATGGGGTTTGGATTAGGGCCGTAGTCAGAGTTTTGTCCACTATAATGACTTGGGAGATGTTCTCAGAGGGCAGTAGCAGCGGCCAGGCTGGCAGGCCTTCTGGAGGTCGGAACAGGTGGTCAAAGGTGTCCACCTGGGGAGATAATAAAAGCATGAAATTACTCTCAATTTTCAGAGCTGATGTATATCGAAACAAGTGACCACAGGAAAACACTGCAGAAATTCCACTTGTGGTTTTCCTTTTTTAGTATCATTTGTCTTTTGACCACTTCCTGTTTACATTGATGGTTTCTTTTCTTGAGTGCCTTCTTTTTCTTTTTACTTCCTGTCTTTGTTTTATGCGATCATCTGCCCCATCTTCATTAGTTCTGTATCTTGTCCTCACCAGTGTCTAATCACTAATCACCACTCTATGTGTGTATACAACAATCAGGCATAACATTATGACCATCTGCCTAATATTGTGTTGGACCCCCTTTTGCTGAGAAAACAGCCCTGACCCATTGAGGCATGGACTCCACTAGACCCCTGAAGGTGTGCTGTGGTATCTGCACCAAGATGTTAGCAACAGATCCTCTAAGTCCTGTAAGTTATGAGGTGGGGCCGCCATGGATCGGACATGTTTGGCCAGCACGTTCCACAAATGCTTGATTGGATTGAGATCTGGGGAATTTGCAGGCCAAATACCTCAAAACTAGTTGTTGTGCTCCTCAAACTTTTCCTAAACCATTATTGTGGCAGGAAGCATTATCCTGCTGAAAGACACCACAGCCATCAGGGAATACACTTTCTCTGAAAGGGTGTACATGGTCTGCAGGTGGTTAGGTAGGTGTTACATGTCAAAGTAACATCCACATGGATGGCAGGACCCAAGATTTATTATAGAATTATAGAATATTGCCCAAAGCATCACACTGGACATCATACTTCTTCCCATAGTTCATTCTGGTGCCAGGTGTTCCCAAGGCGACATACATACACACGGCCATCCATATAATGTACAAGAAAATGTGATTCATCAGACCAGTCCAACTTCTCCCATTGCTCCGTGGTCCAGTTCTGATACTCGTGGGTCCATTGTTGGCACTTTTGGTGCTGGACAAGGGTCAGCATGGACACCCTGACTGGTCTGCAGCTATGCAGTCCCATACACAACAAACTGTGATGCACTGTGTATTCTGACACCTTTCTATCAGAACCAGCAGTAACTTTATCTGCAATTTGAGCTACAGTAGCTTGTCTGTTGGATCAGACCACACGGGCCAGCCTTCAGTCCCCAGGTGCATCACTGAGCTTTAACCGTCCATGAACCTGTGACTGGTTCACCACTTGTTCCTTCATTGCACCACATTTGATAAGATACTGACCACTGGAGACCAGGAACACCCCACAAGAGCTTCAGTTTTGGAGCTGCTCTGACCCAGTCATCTAACATCACAATTTGGCCCTTGTCAAACTCACGCTTACCCATTTTTCCTGCTTCTAGCACATCAACTTTGAGGACAAAACATTTACTTGCTCCCTAATATATCCCACCCACTATCAGGTACCATGACGAAGAGATGTTCAGTGTTATTCAGTTAACCAGCCAATAATCATAATGTTATGCTTGATCGGTGTGTATAGTCCAGTTTTCCCTTCTGTCTTTGTCCCCTCACTTATTTCCGAAACCTGAATTCCTTGAACCAAAATTTGAATGAATTCTGACAAAACTTTGTAGGGGTGTAGAATGGGGTCATGTTAGGTCTTCAAGGTCTATATATATATATATATATATATATATATATATATATATATATATATATATATATATATATAAAGCCTTATAACTTTAGAAATTGTGATTCTTACAAATGTGCTGTGTATTGTCAACATATAAAAAGTACTGTATAAAGATTTAAAATTTATGTTACATTTGACCTCTGACCTCATGTTTACATTTCACATCTGCCTTTCTTTCAAGGTGACCTCAAAATGTGTTCCATCTTTAAAGAAATTATTTCCAAGAGAAAGAGAATGAGCTGCCTAGTTAGTTAGAAATATACTGTAGTATAATATTATATAATAAGCTCAAGTTATTCATGTCCAGTTATTTACAAATTAATACCTGTTATCCATTACGTACTCCTACATAATGTTTGTGTAATCAAAGTAAACATCTATCATCTCTATGCTGCCTTTGTTATGCACTTTCATACAAATAATTTGCATTCATTCACATTCATTGCTGATCAGTCAGCAATGACGTTCGCAGTCTGTCTTTCATACCTTTTTGAAGTCTATTCCTTTGGCCCATGAACACTTCTTTGGGTTAGGAACATCCTTCCATACAAACTTTTTCATCCTGGAAATAAAATGCAGCAGATATTCACATCAGACATTCAGGTGTGTAAACACTCCTTCTCCATACCTCGCCAACATCAAGCGTAATTACACCCTGGTGACCTGTTAAATGTCACACCACTAATTTTTCATGGTCAGCATCTCTGTGCCCTTAATCAACTGCACCTTAGAGATTACTATCATGTATCATTACTTACAGGTATCTGTGTGGATAAAAACCTAACACAGATATACAGAGATTTCACACAGTTTGCACACAGTGTAAATCTTAGGGTTATCACTTTGCGGGTGTGTACATCCAAAAAGGTAAAGTTTACATCCATACCTGTCCAAACAGATATATAAATTCTTATAAATATATTTTTCTAAGACTTGAAGTCCTGTGAGTGAGAAATGTTTCTTACTGGTTTTGGGAGAGGACCAGGGCAACAAACAGGATGATGAAAAGGAAGGAGATGCTCATCAGCATTACGAAGGCTGCAGGATCTCCTCCGGTGGCTGTAACACAAATCAGACCTTTAACCACTAGCACAGTGAAAGGTATTTTGTCACGCTTTAGTGTTGTATACAATACAGCAGCTATGAACCCGTGTACAGTGAGCATACCTAAAGCGTAAATCGGCTCCCCTTCTCCCTCAGCAAACACGGGGTACAAGTAAAAGCCGTACTGCTCAGAGCCAAAAAAATCACCTGACACAATACATGTAAATGGTTTCAGGTTAGTCTGATGTAAAGCAAACATTCCTGGAAATAGAAATATAACTCAGACGAGGAAAAGAATGCACTACCTTTCAGATAGACGGGGGATTCAGTGTAGGGCAGTCTGGTCCATGTCTCTGCACTTGGACCAGAATCCTGCTGCTTCTGTGGCAACCACTGGACCACCATGAACAGAGGCACTGAGCTGCTCTCCAAAAGGCTCCATGACAGAGATACACACGTGCTGTTGATAACCAACACACGGAATGAACGCACACACCGGCCTGCAGTGCAGAAAAAAAAAAGTTGAATAAATTCAGTGTCAGGTGACGTGTACTCCTGTGGTTTAAGTTTGATTGCACAATTTAAAGGGAACCTCTGCTCTGGTGTCTCTGATGACCAGAGCTTATGAATTACATTCATTTACTTCTCATATCCTCAATATAAGCATCTGCATTTATTACTTTTTCTCCACTCCACTCTACTCCATAACAATGGCTTTTCTTTTCTCTTTCACTCATCTGCAGTCTGTCAACATCAACAAACGAATGACTCGCGCTGCGCCTCAAAGTACAATCAAAGCTGATGTGCGCACATGTTCCATCACTCAGCTCTCAGCTTGATTGGTACTCAGGATTGTGAAAGTAGTGTGTGTATGTGTGTAATCATGACTAATATTTAAAGTTGCCACTGCTGACAGGTGCATGAATCTGCACTAATCTCATTAGTCACAGCTACAAGTTTATATTACACATGCAGAAAAGAGCCCTGCAAACAGCCGAAAAGCTAAACCAAAGCAATGTTATAGTTAACTTTTTAATTTCAATAATCTGTCCTGCTCCAAATTTGTCTTCATATTTTATTGCCATTTTTTAATGCACAAAATGAAACAGCATAAGTAGTAGTAGTAGTTTAGTTCAGGGGAACTTTGTTTCTCAAAAATCATTCACACAGAGTTGAAAAACAACACAAAAACAACAACAAATTCAGTTCGCATTCAAATACAGACAAATACACCAAATATACAAAGTCACAAAAACATAACTCTCCAATAAAAATCGCTAAAATAAAATGTTAAGCCAATCAAGTGTTTTTCCACCTTCTGTCGAAGTTTGTGAGACAATCAAGCAAGAACCACATTCAGACTTCAGATTCTGTGTGGAGAGAAAGTCTTTTTAACCTGCATCACTCGACTTTTTATGTTGGAGAGTTTTTGAGGCTTCTTCTTATTGAGTGTGATATTTGTTAGGGCAGCTTGATAATGTGAGATGGAGCCCCAGAGAGGGTGTCTCACACTAAAACTGTGTCCACCTGCGTCCATTGCTCTAACCCACCACAACCAGAATAATTTGAAAGAAGTTATGAATTAAAATAACTTTTCTTAATATAAACCTGCTTAATCCAAGTTTGGGCTTCTTGGGAGCAGAAAAAAAAAAACAATGCACAAACACCTGCCAGTAAATATTCACTCCTCCTTTTGCTCTGTGCTGAACTCCACCAAATACCAGGGGAGATTTCTCAGTAAGGCGTCCAATGATTAACACACAGTTGCTGTCTGCTCGTCTTCGGCTCAGGTTGTTGTTTAACTCTTAATAAAAACTGTTCTGTGATAATCAAATGTCCAAAAGACTAACTGAAGTTTCTGGAAAACAAATCATGAAAACTGTCCATCTTCATGGAAAATGAATTTATTCTGCCAGTTATTCCCTGAGTCATGATTAACAGAAGAGAGAAATGCTATCCACATACCGAGTACTGTCATTAGAAATCAGCCTTGTTACCTCTGTTCTGATCGCTCTTAGTACTTCCTATACTAGAACTAATGGATGTCAAGCATCTATCAGGGCTGTTATGAGCTCCCCAGAGACAGTTATTTTGGATGTACGCCTAAATGGAATGGATGTTGTTGGCCCCAGTTTGAAGGCAAATATTTCTGGCATGCGTTATGAGGTTGGGCAGAGAGAAACTGGCAAATGAAAAAAAAAAAAGATAAAAACTCATCATAGGCATGTTGAAATCTCAGATTACAAGCCTTAAAAATAATGAAAATGTTGGCCAAAATAATGTTTCCAGTAAGTATTTTTTAAGAGGAAAGAGGGAAACAAACAAACAAACAAAAAAAAACATCATGGAAACAATTTGTCCTTGAATAGATAACGCCAATCCCATTCTTATTTTCTTTCCCGTAAATGTGCACCTGTGTCTGTGCACGTTTAAGTGGCCATGAATCTGTAACTGGTGAACATCTCATGGACTGTTTGCCATTGATCTTAATCTCACTTCTGGGAATCTGTACATTTTTCAGTATTTAATAAAACTTTTAATCTCAGCTAAGGTTTACATTTTCAGAGGAATTTCTTTTATTCTTAAACCTAAACTTGGCTGGCTCCAGTATGATCACACTGAGCATCTCTCTGAATTGTCCCTGCAGTACTAATATAACAATGATAACGGATATTATTATTGTTTGATTGATTAAGAACAGCCCTGGGCTTGAGTAGGCAAGAGAATACATTCCCTGGATGCAGGACTAGTCACACTTCCTGTTAAGATTCCCAATCACTTACCTTTAGGCTGTCTCTCCAGTGTCATGTTTATGTTGTTTGTGGAGCTCCCCAAACTATTGTAAGCTTCCACAGTCACAATCTGGAGCTCCTGGTTCCACTCAAAGCTGTAGGAGGACACCAGCTCAATCTTCTCCCTCAGCACAGACCCGCTTGAGGAGCGACGCTGAACTATAAATCCATCCACACAAAAGGAGTTCCCAGATGCTGGGAAATTCTACAAAACAAATTAAGAAAAAATTAAGCAATAAATGTCAATTCAATAGATCTAATGAAAATAAGTAGAAGCTTACAGGCTCCTACTGAAGATTATTCATTAAAAGCATCTAAATAATGGCTTTGAATAATTTGGCATAGTACAAACCCAGTTCCAAAAAATGTTGGGAAGCTGTGCAAAATGTAAATAAAAACAGAACGCAATGATCTGCAAACCTCAAAAACAAATATTTTATTTGCAGTAGAACGTAGAAAACATAACATGTTTAAAATTATTGGCTCATTTTAATTTGATGGCAGCAACATGTCTTTAAAAAGTTGGGACAGGGCCATGTTTACCACTGTGTAGCATCCTTTCTTCTTTCAACAACAGTCTGTAAATGTTGCAAACAAAGGAGAGCAGCTGCTGGACTGTTGGGAGAGGCATGTTTTCCCCATTCTTGTCTTTTATAGGCTTCTAGCTGCTCAACAGTTTTGTGAAATGTGTTGCTGTCATCAAATTCAAAATGAGCTAATATTTTTCTTAAAATGGTGCATTTCCTCAGTTTAAACATTTGATATGTTTTTTCTGTTCTAATGTGGTTAAAATACTGATTTATGAGTTTTGCAAATCATTGCATTTTGTGTTTGTGTTTACAGTTTACACAGACTCCCAACTTAATATTTAACAAATATTACCCAAAAAGAAAAAAGCTGGGGAATATTTGCAGCTGCAGACTCAAATTCATCAGTCTTGCAGTCTGGTTTACTGATGTGTTTTTTATAGCTTTTGAATAAGTAGGATAGAGGATTAAGAATTGTTAGGTTCAGTCACAGAGAAAATACTTGTTTTGGCACTTTAACAGGTATTGCTGACAAGAATAATATTAGTAGACCTAACTCTTACTGTAATAATACGTCTGAACATTGCAATTTACGTACCTCAAACAGTAGCGTGACATTAGTCTGGTTTCTGTATGGATCATCTTGAAGAATTCTCCAGAAATCAGGACCACGCTCAGGAGCTGAGGAGATCAATTAGCATAATTACACCCACTCATGAGCTCTGTTTTCTCTGCATTTCTCTGTTAGTAAATGATATTTATGTGAGCCGTTTCCATTCGAGCAGAAATCTCATGGTCAGATGTGACCTGAAATAAAAGGCTGCATCAGGAGTCGAGGCTGCCATTAAATGATTACCGCTGTTTGAAATTTTGGCAATGTGTTTTACCTTTGCTGTTTTGTGGAGTGGAGTAGACGGACTCGCTCCATTCGCTCCAGTAGCCGGTGCCATTGGTGTGCATGCAGCGTACTTGAACCACGTATACACGGCACATATCCGGCACCACGACCTCGCCCCACGGAACCCGCACAGGACTCTGAAGCTGCAGACATTTTTAGAGTTCATTAAAGAAACAACACATATTACTAATGGAAAAAGTCTGGTCTGTGGAGCACACATCTGCTCACTCTGTCTAGCACCTTTACTCAAGGAAAGGCAGAAAATAAGTTCTTTATACCGTTCAGCATTTTGAGTGAATTTTGATATGAGAACACAATTGAGAGCATTTGCCCAATTCCCCAGAGAATTTTTCCATCAGATGACTGCAGTATGATCTCATAACAAACAGACAAACTCAGGTTATGTCAGATCATCCTGTATCATTTGAAGAAATATTTCATATTTTGTTCTGGCTGCTTTGCAGGAAAGGAATCATTTTGGAAATATAACATATGGTCCTGTTTTCAAAAAGGCTAACAGTAATGGAGCAGTAGACTTGAAATGAATTGGATTTCTACCATTTAAAGTTTATATTTAGAGGGCATATTGAACGATTGATTTGTGAAAGCAACTCAGCGATTCATGGCACCACAACACCAAACATCCATGTGGTTGTCAAACTGTGCAATAAGCTCACCTTCCACTCCGGCTGGGCGCTCACAGTGGACGGCGAGTGGTACTGAAACTGACACTTGAAACCATCAACTGGCAAAGGAGGAGGCTCCCAAGTCACCCCCAGGACCCCGCTGCTGCGGCTCACTGCCTTCACATTACTGGGTGCGTGAGGCTTCACTGCAGGAAAGGAGACAAAGTTGATCAGAGAGTTTCAGTTTGTCTCATGAAGAGATGGCACGTTGCTGTGATTTGTGCTGCTGTAGAACAACCAATACGCCTGAAAATCTTTAAGCCAATGTGTAATCATTGCTTCAACGTCAGTTCACACAGACGGCTCACATTTGAAATGATTTATTACAGGAGCAGAATGCACTCAGAGTTTGGTGTCCAGGATCCAAATGCATCAAATTCAAAATGTGCTGACATTTCTTCAGTTTAACCCCACAAATGTAACACATATCAGTTTAGTACTAATGTGGTCCATTTGTGAATCCATCTTACTCACCGTGATCTATAGGTGACAGGTAGACTGGTTTGGACCTGATGGGACCCAGTCGGGATGGCACCTCCAGCCACAGTTTGTAGCAGTTCATCCTCAGAGGTTGGATGGTGCAGGTTTCGTGCCTGGCGTTAATGCAAGCAGGCCCCATCTCCCCCAGCTTCTCACCCGCTCTCTCCCTTTCCTCCATCAAGTCACATGGCAGGTCAGCCCACCTGACATTAAAAAAAAAAAAAGGATCTGATTACCCTGTGCTGGTATTTTTCTTACACATTGTAATTAATGTTGCTCCAGGACCAGTAATGCACCTGACCTGATGTCAGTTTAAAACTTGTATGTTTTCTTTTTTAGCCGTGTCACTGATAAAACCTGAATTCATCAGTTTCATCCAAAAAAATAAAAGCTAAGCAAAGGAAAGTAACATACTGAAGGATTGAGTTGCACTGTTACATAAATTGCATCTGCAATACATCAGTTAATAATAACAAGCTTGCATCACTCTGTCAGCCCTCACTGGTTTGTGCTTTGCTTTTAAAGTGAAGAGACTTACTACTGTAGTGAGGCTGGACACAGTGATTACCTTCAATTACAGTGTACTGATTAAACTTCCTGATACTGCATTACAATCTCTTGTGCCGAACACAACAGGTCCAGGGTGTGTTCAGTGAATGTGGTGTCCGGTACACTGTGTATACTAACTTCCAGGTTTTCATCACACTGAGTGTTTGCTGAAAGCTTCATGAACAATGCAGCATCTTTTAACACATAAAAAAACAAACAAAGGGAATATCAACTGTTTGGTAAAATGGTACTTTACTTGGATTGAAATTTCAGTTTAGTCAGCTGTTTGTTAGTCCAGCTGCAGTCCATAGCGTCAATATCCCCGTTGGTTACACACTTTATATCAATGTAAGCCCCTGAAACACACAAAGAAAAACTCATCTAAGCTGGGTGACAATAACAAAAACATCACCTGAGCTAGCCCCTGTGCACTGAGGTTATTCTGGTTCACATTGTTGTGCTACCACATGTCGCAACTCTCTTTCCTGTCTTTGTCAGCTGGAGGGGCAAACTGAAGGGAAATGGATTTCAAGCAGCTTTAACATTTAACATCAAGAACTTTCATTACAAGAATAGGTAATCAATTTCTCTAGGGATGAAACAGTAGCAGTACATAATATATAGCTTTGCTTTTACTGGTGCAACAAAGCTCACCTTCCACATAGATCTGGCTGTAAGGGATGCTCCACCCTTGAGTACACCTCAGGAGGTCATACATTCGATTCTCTGAAGGACGCACTGTGATCTGGCTGACCTGATTTGGGTCAAAGAAAAATATTTACTGTACTGCAGACTGTACTTCTCTAAAAATAGGCCCATAGAAATGTTTCCCAGGATGACATAAAACTCTGCACAGTGTATTTTTTTCTTACCCACTGGTTGACTGGGTGGTACTGGGTGGGCTGAAGCCACTGATTGAAGTTGAGCATCCACACAGCCATGCTGGCATTGATGCTGTGGTCGTTGAACACACAGTATACTGTTACGTTCTCCCCAGGTCGAGCCACCACTTTCTCAGGTATGTAGCTCACCGCTGCAAGCAGAAAAAAAAAGTCTTAAAAAGTTTTAAAAACTTCTGAGCAGAAGTTTTCTTCTGTTTACTTACTGCCTCTATGATTTCCAAAGAAATCTAATTTTGTACTTTTTATACTTTGAAGAGACATTTGCAAAAGACAAAAAGCTAAATGATGTCAGTGAGAAATAAAGAAGACTAAAACAAAGACCCTCAAGCAAGAGTGAGAGGGGGTGTTATCTAACTCCTGAGACACAGAACCCTGAAACTTCTGTGAGGAGCTGAACAATCGGATAGCATTGGCAGAAAGAGAATGAGACTCACTCAGAAATGAAACTTTCATGAAAACATCTGTGACATATTCTACCGCTCTGACATAATTTCACCCAAATGTTTCTGAATCATCACTTCACCCTTTAAATACCGCTGTTATGTATTAAAGACTGTGTGGCTCATTTTAGTAAGATTACTCAGAGCTGCTGAGTCTCAAACGTTTAGCCTCATGCACACACACACACACACACACACACACACACACACACACACACACACACACACACACACACACACACACACACACAAACACACGGGTCAAGCTCCTCCCAGCGACACAGTAGAAGTGCAGTCTTTTGTTAACAGTGATATCTTGGAAAAACACGTTAACACAAATATGTATAATAATAATAATAATAATAATAATAATGCAACATCATGCTCTCCAATAGTAGACTCAGTCACTCAGGCTCACTGGCATTCAGTTAGCCCTCTGTGTTGCAGAGTAACAATCAGCTGACATGAACAACATTTCTCTTCAGTGGTTTTAATTTTAGATCATGCACAGAGATCTCATGTCTCAGTTCTTGCTCTTGTTTTTCAACTTTCAGTTTCATAATTAAAAAAAAAAACAATGTTTTATATAAACTGATTTTTTTTGCATTGAAAAATATAGTAGGAACATCCACTGAACATCCACACAATGTAAGATTTATGCCACAGCTGCCCAAAACTTTGTACTGCTAATAAACAAAATCATTTCTTTATGTTTCTGTAACGATTAATCCACCAATATATGCATTCATGCTCTTTAATGAAAATTGTGTTTTTCATGCTAAAATATAATTATTGTTGTTATCCATGAATTTACAGTTTTATAAAAAAAGCAGAAGAAATTGTTTATTATTTTTTGATTAAGTCGTTAAATTACAGTTATTTACTTGGATTCCTGAACAGAAGAAATTTAGTGTTTGAATGTTATGCTTGATTCATTTCCGACGTCTCAGAGAAATCCAAGTGTGCCGACTTAAATTTGGGTATAAAAACGTAAACAAACTCTTTGTTATGAGCTCGTAATGTTACATTTGCGTGTACTTTGAATTATACTCCAAATTGTACTTCTTTACCATTTTTAACATGTTTGGTTCATGCAACACCTTATTTTTGTGTGTGTGTGTGTGTGTGTGTGTGTGTGTGTGTTGTGTTTTGATGCTATTTTTGAGGCTCTGTGTCGAACTGAATTGTTTCTAGCTGGTCATTAACCTTGAGAATGACCTCTGACTGAAATGCCATACTCAAATGAGTTCTTCATTCACAGCTCAGTCTAATGAGCTTGATACATTATTAATAGCTTAGCAGAACATAAATCTACATGGCTTGAAGCTATCTGTATGAGCCTCTCAGAGAAAATGTAAGATGTGTAAGTAGTACTAGTTCCCCTATTCACTTATTTTCTGATAAATCTCAAACTCCCCAGAATCCCTCAATGATGTGAAGTATTAGACCACCTGCTGAAGCGGCTCTATGTGATTTTCAAACAGTTCAAAAGAAATAAAAAGTGTGCTAAAAAGAAACTGGTCCCATTTTTTTATGTCCTATTTGTTGTGAGGAAACAGTCCTTACTATCCAAGTAGATGTGATGAGGTTCGCTCCATTCACTCCACATCTGAGGCTCTTCCGGGCCGGAGCAGCGGACCTGGACGGTGTAGTTTAGCTTGGGCTGCAGATCCAGAGAGAGTCTGGGCTCCCCAGGTGCAGACACCACCTGGAGATAGATGAGGGATAATGAAGAACGTGCGCACATCCACTCACAGACTGCTGGGTGTGTTCCTCTGGGAGTGATGACTAAATCAAATTTATCATCACAGCATGCCTGTGGCTTTTGTCTAGAGTTCTCTCAACTGTAACGGTTATCAAAACAGAATCAGCTCACAGTTGAAACTGGAAAGCTTCCACATGCATTATCTGATTATTACTGTCATGCTGTCATGTCATGCATGTTTTGTTTCCAGCTTCTTTTGAAAAACGATGAATTTGATGAGGAATTTTTGTTATTGTGAAATGAACAATGGAAAGAAAACATGTTCAAGAGGGCGCTGATGTTACTAAAGCAGATTGAGAAATTTTAGCTTTGTCAGAGCACCCAAAGCAGAGAGTGAAAATCATTATGTCCCCATTAGCTTATAATAACTATCAACCAAGGAAATACTTAAAACACACACACACACACACACACACACACACAAAATTCAAGCAAAAACATTCATTTGTTGGTTTTCTCCATCATACCAGTAAACTAAACAAGCAGGTTTCCAATATCAGCTGACATTTTATAGGCAAATGTACCAATAAAATAAAACGAGAAAATCCTACTAAATGACAGCAAATTGTTAGTTGAACCTCTTATGTAGTCTTCTAAGTATAAAAGGTTAGTATTTACCTGCCAAGCTAGGTGAGTGCCGCCGGAGAAGTATCGAACTTCATATCTCAGCGGGCCGGCCTCAAAGTCCGCTGGGTCATCCCAGAGTAGGATCAGCTCTGCCTCGATGGTCTGAATGTGTGACAGGTTGGCTGGAGGACTAGGTTTCTCTGTAGAAAAAGATCACTGCACTGTAAGCTTCACTACACCATCTATATACTGCACATCTGACAAATTACCTGCAATGATAATCCCGCTCTGCAATGTCAGATTACCTCATCACAGGTTACCCCCAGTTAGTGGAGATAAAATGAGAGGATTATTTCATATTTTGCCTATGGCCCATAATAAGACAACAAAGCATACAGTCTTTTATTGGTACTGTTTGTTATGTACTGTCAAAATATGGCATTGGAGCCATGCAAATCTAACAGTAGGCAGCTTTATTTCTGAATTATAAATATTAAATTTACTTTTTCTACCAGGCATAAAAGGCAAATTCACTTGACATGTTAGTCTAGCAGTATAATTTCATCAAAGCATGCTGCAAATAATCTATGACTCGTGTACTGTGTAAGCTACTGTACAAAGACTGCCTGGATTTATAGAGGCATGGACCCAGACAAAAAGCGAGACAGGTGGAGCGGGCCCGGTAACAAAGTTCCAGTTCATCATTCATCATATGACACATAAAGCCAGAGATTATGAAGTCTCAAAAAACCCACAAATATGCCCACCGGGCAAGGAGAGATCAGTAAACATTACGAGTAACAGCCAAACTATTATGCTTCCAGACTCAGACATCAGGAACAAGAAGTGCTTTTAGTTCTCTTTCGAAAGCCTAATTTAAACATGTGCATCAATCAAGATGAGGAAATAGTTACGCTCTAATATAACAACAATCGTGGCACCATTACCCAATGACAGTTCATACTATACAGGCAACAGGAAATTGCCTGGAGTGCCAGTTCCCAGTGCTCCTCATAAGCATTTGAGTTAATTTAAGGGTCACATGTGAGCCACTATAAAACCTAAGTGGGACCAAAAGGATAAAACTGCAGTGAAAAGAATGTAAAATGTTGACAGTTGCCGCTTGGTTACCAAAGAGGTCTGATTGAACAAACACAGTCAGCTAAGTCCTTGTCTATTACTGAGGAGATCTCACAGCTTGGCTGCAAACACACAGGCACACAAGGACAGGGTCAGTTGCTTTTAGCTGTATTCCAGTCACAGTGCTGCTATAGAAAGGTCTTTCTCCTTATCTGTCCATCACATTAAGGCTGAATGTCAGAATGCAGCAATTAAGCACGGAGAAGTTCAGCTTTACGGTCATACACTGCTGAATGAATTCATGTTCTGGAAAAATAGGAGAATATCTGAGAACTTGCTTCTTTGATTGCTAACCGTAATACACTTAAAACAGTGCGGTCATACATATGAAGCACCAGAATGTGCAATAATTGTCATTTTATAGCCTTTGAAGCTTGCAGTTTCTTCAAAATATTTTAGAGTCTACATTTTCTTTTTCAGTACCACTTATTAGTGTAAATTATTATATCTGTAATTAGTGAATCATTCAGTAATAAGCTTCCACACTGTGTGACTAAAGTCGATTAGTAGTCTTTTCCACTTTGTGACTCCTTGCTATGAGTCATTTCATATAAAAACACTGGCACATTGCGTGTTGCCACAAAACAAAGAGAATCACCCTTTCTCACCAGGTCGGGCAGGAACTCTGAGCAGAACTGGTGGAGCCACAGCATCCGAGATGCTGGCAGTCACCATGGTGACAAAGCTTGTCCTTGGGTCAAGGGTGAGTGAGCACATGAAGGAATCCTCTGCTTCACAAACGACAGGATTTTCAGATGTAGGATAGTTACCATCTTGCTGAAATCTATAAACAGATGGCAAAATGCTTCAGTCAAAACTAAGTATGTTAGATGATTATGTTCCAGTGTGGCGTATTTTAGTGACATTTCACTATTTAAAACTTGTCTTTAGGACAGAAAAGTGACAATACAATTTCATGTCAGCCTCCACTTATTAGAAGCTTCTGCAGTTATATTATCACTGGCTTGGAGGAAAAGTACTAAGTGCTCGGGGAAAAAAAAAAAACAGCTAAAAAATCTAATTTGAGGGGCAAACCATTTAGTTAAATTCTCTCAAGTGTTAGTCAGTGCTAATCTGATCTCATTATGCCTACCACAGTACAAGCCTGGAGCCAATGAGATAAACATTTAACCCACCCAGCCAGCAGCTGGGCCATCTCCAATCAGACTAAAACACACAGCTATGCACAATAACTCATTCACACACTTTCAAAACACAAAAGAAAAATGAAACAAATACAGAGAGCCGCTTCTTACTTACAGCTGCCGCTGTAAGCTGACTGCCATAAGAGTGTTGGATGGTCGGCCACGAGACTGAAGATCGCATGTTAAATTTTCCCAGTTTTCATCAATTCTGCATAGAATGTCCAAACAGGTGCCTGATAAGAAATCACATTTGCATGTTAGCAGACTGAGACCTCCCAATGAAAGCTTCTAAGAAAACAGCCTGGTCTAATATTCTGAGAAGGAAGGCTCAGAATGGCTGGCAGTCTAGTAAGAGGCCTCCTCCAGCCTGTTAATTAGGTCATGAAGGGTAAAAAGGAATAAACCTTCTTTAACACTGAACTCATTAAGTGCTTTGATATAAACAAATAAACAAAATCAGTAATGGATGTAATAATTTGGAAATAAATTCAACTCTTAAAAAAGGGTTAGCCTGACAGACCTGTCACTGTGAATCAAAGCCTTCAAATCTACACAGGGGGGCATGAACACCCTTGGCCTCTTTGCTCAAGTAAAAGTTTTGAAATACAATTAGCTTTCCTGTCACAATCACCAGGATTGAGTAAAAAAAAAGATTTGCAATTACTACACTTGATGCTCAACAGTGCCACATCCATTTTAGCCATTACACCAAATGCGCCCTCATTAAAACGATGGTGGCAGATCACGTGTTTGATGGCAGGTCCAGGACCAGGACAGTCCCATTGCTGGATTTCTCACATTGATTGTCAGAATTCCATTTTAAACCAATTTTTTACCATCTGCCAATGACATGATACACTATACGAGGTACCTGCATGCTTTATGTATAAAGGCAAATGATCATATATGTATTTGTTTTTTCAGTTTTTGCCTTCTGTAACATGAACCCGTCCCTGTGGGAAAGACGTGGCTGCTGAAACACTTCAAGCCATTAACACATTCACACAGCACACTTTTTTGTCGACAGGTGCCTAGGATTGAACCGCCTTCCTTCCCATTGGAGGATCATCTGTTCCACCTTCTGTGCGTAACAGGAGCTGAATCACTCCTGACTGTTAGGCATCATAAAGCATCTGGAGGCCTTTTAACTTTACTGTTTAACTGTTAGTAGACACAAAGCTGGAAGCTCTTATGCATCACAGTGCCTCACAGATCAACACAAACAAACAAATTCACCTTTCCCAGTCCATTTAATTCCAACACTGAGAACATCAAGAGGGTATTTTATAATTATGACTTACTTAAAATGACTCCCGTGTAAGGGTTATTTTCTCTCCTTATGAAAACAAAAACAAAAAAAACAACACCCAGCGTGACATTTGTTTGACTCTGTCATGCGGACTGAGTAAAAGAAACAAGAGCTCCTAGTGAGATATATCTTATGAACACATTACTCTTGCTGACTCATCACTCAGCCTGACAGGAGAGTGGGAGCAATGTCACATAAAAATCCATTAAAGTGCAAATAACCTGTCAGCCTGATCTTCAGGGGCATCTTCATCGGTGGCAAGTCCTGACACGAGCAGAAGCCACATGGTACAGCTACCCTTTCACAACTTCAAAATGACTTCAGTGTTTTCTTATAAATACTCACGTTTAAATCCTGTAATCTCATGCACAGAAACCATAGAACGTTCAGTACTAATGCACGGCTCTTCACCTGTGCAATAATACATCTAGTAATACAGGACAGAAATTGCTCTTTAGTACAATTATTAGTGTGCTACAGAACTCCTTGCCTTTTAATTTACCTTTCATGTGATCTTTCCTGCTGTTAGTGGCTCAATATATCAGAAAAGTCCACTGTGCAGGACTTGAGTGTGAAGCAGATGATATCCTTTCATCAGAGCTTAATTTTTGCACTGCCATAAAATAAAAAATGATGCACCTCTCATAATTGTTATGAAATGTATTGGAGCTAAACCCTTACCGCCAAAGGGCTCAGGATGGTGCGAATCCATTCTGGAGCTCTTGAAGGAGCAGCCGGGATTGTGTGGGAGATTTGATTCCGAGCGCTTTGCTTCCAATGAACTTACAATGCCTCCCTCCACACCAATGTGGGTTGGGGGTGACTCACAGCACAGCTCATCTTGCCATGGGAGGTCCAGGGCACCTGAACGAAGAGAGGCTCCATCCTCGGGCTTCAAACACTGAGTGCCTGCTCACAGGGAGGCAACGAGATTAAGCAGGGATGACACATGAGCAGATTATTAGCAAAAACTTATTAGAAAACTAGATTTTTTTTTTACTCAAATGTAAAATACAGATTTTTTTTTTATTTTATCATAGCAATAACAGCCTACTTTAGGTTAAAGCCCTTTATGATTACTTCTTTTTTTACTGTTTCTGTTCCCTAAAGATTGCACATTAGTAACGGCTCCTTCACAGGCATCTTCCATGTAATTTGGATCCTAACGTTAAGAAACATCCGCTGCCCAGGATGACAGTCTGTGTTTGTGTCTCAAAAAGTGTAATGCAATAAAGACGGATTCACACATCAGGACGAGTGTTCTGAGTTTTGTATTTTTCTTATAATGACCTTTCCTGGTTGTTTCCTCTTTTATTTGCTGGTTTTAGCTTCTCATCTAGCTCTGTTTATGGTTATAGTTTGGTTTATATTTAACTCCTGGTGTTCCTGTGTATTCCTGCCCAATTTGTGTTCCGTGTCTTTAGTCTCTGTGTTTTGCTCCTTTCTATTTTTATTGTGGTAGTCTTGGTGGATTGATGTTTAGTTTTACTTCCTTTTAAGTCATTGTGTTAAGTATCCTCAGCTGTGTTCCCTCCTGCTACCTTTCCCCTTGTTATCTTGTGAGTGTATAAGTTGTCTCAGTCTCCCCTTGTCCTTTGTCATGCTGTCTCTCATGGTTGTGCGTCTTCCTGTTCTATGTTTCCTTGAGATTTCGATAGCATTTGGATTCCTCACTCTAGGCTTTCTTTCTTTCTTTCTTTCTTTCTTTCCTTTTTGTAAATTTACAGCATTAAAGCTGTTTTCAGTTTTTTTCTGTTTCCAAAGTCTTTTGTTTGGATCCACAACCTGCCTGCCACACATCTGGCATATGACATCCCTAGGAAGTCAGCTAAGATGGCCAGTCTTTCAATCGTTCCTTTGCACACATGCAGTTTTGTGAAAACAATGTTTTTCTCTGCAGGCTGGTTATTTAAACAGGCTAATAACAAACTAACATGTATAAGATTGTAGCATTGTACAAAAACCCCCCAAACATGTTTACAGGTCATTTAAGGAGAACAAAAGTACAACAACTTGAGGAAAAAATTTCCACTTGCTCCCTAATATAGCTGACCCACTAACAGGTGCTGTGATGAAGAGACAATCAGTGTTATCCACTTCACCAGTCAGTGGTCATAAGTTATGCTTGATTGGTGTATCTAGTTATATTATAGTCCTTAAGACCATGTGATGATGTGATGGAAGAGAGTATAACATACATTATCAAATATTTTATATTTTGCTGTTTTTTAATCCCTTAAAATGTATATGACATTAATAAGGATGTCAGATGAAACATTTCCATGTCTGTCTCAAACCAAATAAAACCAATGTAGACATTAATGAGTATGAGCGCTCAACTGGCACATTGTAGCCTTGTCTATAATTGGCAGAATAACAGATTATATAAAGACAAAATTAGACCTAAGTGTAAGAGGCAGCATAACCACCACTGCCATTTGTGTCAGCTTCCCGGACATTATGTACCTCCAGAAAATTAATCACATCCAGAATTAAAACATCAAAATTTTTCTGCCAAAATCTCACAAAATCCCAGGATGGTTCATCCATTCAATATGCAACATCAACAAAAGAAACACGATGACGTGTGTGTTTGGAGTGTTTGGCGCACATCATTTCCCCTACAGAAATCTTTCAAAAGTGCACTTATTTATTCGACGCACTCAACATGTGAGTAGCACTGTTTATTTAAAGAAGGAAAAACGATCGCAAGCTAGAAGAGGTCAAGTCTTACGTCAAAGATGTTATGTTGGAGGTGGAACTCACCATAGGAGACCAGGAACATGTACATGAGGCCTGTCAGCACTACAGACTGAACCCTGCAGGGAGACAAAGAAGGAATAAGCAATGGGTGATTGGATAGAAGAAAAAAAAGAGAAAAATGAAATAGGGAGAAATACAATAGAAAAAGAAATTGGGGGAGCATTGATACGAAGAGGAAAAATTTAAGCAATGCGCAAATCAAACACAAATGGACCCAAAACAATAATTAGTTTTAATATTTTGCATTAATATTTTATATTAGGATTTTAATTAGTTATCAACTGATGTATCTGCATAGCTGAACTGTGCTCAGCTTCTTGTGAAAATGCTCAGGTACAGATTTCCACTTAGCTGAAAATTAAAGTAAGTTCTACAGGTTGTACAGGTTTCGTTATTCATTCATTATTTTCACTCCATCTAAAAAGATTGTTAAAAACTGATATGGGAAAGCAGTGGGAGTAGAAGGAATGCATTCCACTGTGATTACTCCAGTAACAGGGAACTTCAGTTCTTCACCGGAAGAACTAGACCAGCTTCTCTAGAGGCGTAATGATGTGACATAAAACCTGTGCTGCTATGACACAAGACAGTCCCAGTAATTCACAACTGTCAACAGGCTGTTGCCTAAGGACACTCAGGATTGTACCTCATTCACTTTGGTTCCTACTCTTTTTGTCTGAGGTGTAACCCCAGCACTATATCTGCTCACGTAATGTGATTTTTTTTAACTGGATACGCATTAACACTATTATTTTTTCAGTGGGTTTAGTCTGGTTGGTAAATGTATAATTCCATTATTTGGTGTGGTTGAAGGTAGATTGCATTTTTACTCCAAGCTGCAACATATGTAATCATTAGCTGCTCCAACATGTAATTGTGCACCAACATAACATTTTCTCATTGAGTACAAAAAGTATGGATTACAATTGCAGATACAAAATCATAAACTAGTAATTTGATTCTGCATCACTGCATCTTAAAATCCATCCTCCAGGTTAGTGACAGGTGTTGCTCTTTGTGGATCTGCTTCTGTGTCTGCACTGAATTCATTTCAACAGCCCAGTAAAAGAAGAGCAGTGGGCACACTGGAATACTTACATGGTAGTGGTCATTGTGCGAACATGGCCTGTACGGGCTTCGGCTGGGGTGAATCTCACTGAGGAGAGAGAAAGGAGACACAGCTGTTTAAGGATGCTTGGATCTCAAACAGGACTGTAAATAAGCTGATTTTTGACTCGAGCAAGTCTGGAGACTTTGTCGTGACCTGAATAAAACTGGGCAATTAAAAGTCTTGGCAAAGGCAGAGGCAAGGAGATTGCAAATGCAATTTTTCTGAGAGGCAGTATTAAAAGACAAAAAAGGACTTCTCAGACGCATCCTATTTGATGACAGGCAGGTCTCTCACTGATAGGAGCACCTCCCTCTCTCCCCTTCACTGATGAGCTACCCCAGAGCTGCTTTTCATTCATGAAATACACCAGGCAGGAGGAAATGAATATTGCAGTGAAATCTTTTCTTTATTTTATCCATGTAACTGTTTACTAGAGGTCATCAGTACAGATGCTGGATAAAAAGAGGCTATTTGCTTTTGTTCCTAACTGAAATATGATCTAATTAATATATTTTCTGCTTTTATTTTGTCCCATTATGAAGCTTTCTGCTTCTTGTTTTGGTAAAAAAACAAGAGCAGTGAGGCAAAAAAAGAATACAAAATCTTTTACTTCAGTGATACACTAACCCTAGACAAATAGTGCATCAGTGAAAAACAACACCACGGACACACAATGTGTTTGGTATATGTGTAGTAATTATTAGCAAGCCAGTCTTCAAATCTGTGCTCAAACTTGTAGTGATCTACTGTCTCATGGAACCAGAACATAAAGGATGCAATGAATTCATTAATCCGTGTAAGGCAGCATCATTAGTAAAAGCAGCATCTTGCGTATTTGGCATGCATACACCCGTCATCCCCTTCATGTGATTCTGAAACATCTGGGACAAGCAGAAGCGTGGAGAGCCAAAGCATTGTTATCACTTATGAATAGTTACTGGAGGAGCCATCATAAAGAAACATTTATGAAGACATTACTGTATTTAACCGGAATCTTAAAACAATACCAAACTTCTAACTTCTAGCCTCTCCTGCCATCGGTCTCAGCTCGTGAAACCTAAGGTGGGAGTAAAATGACATACAGTATATCACAGTTATTACAACAGTTGTGCTTCTGGCAGGGTCAAAAAGACCTTCGAAGGCTTAAATGTCAATAACCTCATGTTGTATAGACATTCACACCCACAGTTATTTACATGTGAGATGGATACACTGAATCCCTGTTTGCAGTCTTGTTACAATATATGAAATTTGAAGCCAGGATATTAACACATGATAATAAAATGTAGCTTTTATGTACTCTCTTGAGAAACTTTCATGGACAACATAGTCAAACTGAAAACTCTATCTTGGGATAATCCATAAATTTAATACCTGAATCATACATTCCCTCACAGAAGAATTTGACACTGACATGGTGTAATTCTCACTGATTTGCAACACTTCCCACAAAGGTTTCAGTTAATCAGAGATGTTAATGGGATAGCAATCGCAGTGTAAACAGACTAGCAAACTCACTGCCAAATCTCTACCAGTGTTTACTGTTTCATTATATTACCCAGGCCTACTAAGAACCAATCAAATTCTCAAAACCACAAAAAGATTGTTGCAAACCATAAAGTAATGCATTCCATGTGATGAACTGTTATTTGCACCATCTTATAACAACAGGGCTTGTGCAGAACGTTGGATCCACACGTCAGAATACACAATTCACAAATGCTTGGATGGGTGTCAGGTAAGATTGGCCAGAGAAAAATAATCAACTATTTTAAGAATTGGTTAATCAATTAAATATTTTTCCAGGTAAGAAGAGTCTAAATTGATCATATAATGAATATTGTTGAGTTTTGCAGTAGTCAGTGGGTAACTCAGTGATCAATTAATTAGGAATATTTTAAAGGCAGCTTGTGACAAATGAGATCAAGCAGGTTTTAGAGGAGTTGGACTGAGTGAGAAAGGAAGACGTCCAATTCAGGCTTGAGATGACTTTTAATGCCTTTACCACACGAATGTAATCTTACCTTTGGCCAAATAACTGCAGCAAAGCATTTAATGACCTCCAAGTAAATATGGCTGAATTGACTATGTGCATCTGTGCAATAAAATAAGCAGATTTTACTAAAGTAGTAAAAGCTCAGTTGTCAATAAACTGATGCTCACTGATCATCAACTCTGCACCAAACAGGTGCGAGTGAGCAACTCTGAGCTGTCATTCTTACTTATTCTTCCTCTGAGCGCTATTGCTCTCCCTTTGGAAACAATTTCTATCAAGCATCTGAAACTATTTTCCACTTATAAGACAGACTCTGCTCCTCGTATCTGTGTCCTCCAGGGACTCCACCTCGCCAGCTATTCATGCTGGTCTGACTCATTCCCCGACTGAAGCTTCTCTGCACAGAGACGCGCCGGGGCTTGTTTCCCCATTTCCCATCAGCAGCCACAAGTAGGGAAGACAATTTTTTTTTCAGAGTTGCTCTCTTTTGTGCGTGCATTACATGAATTACGTTAACTAGTCTGGCTATTCCTTTCATAACAAGTTTCCAACCGTGTTGGGCGCATTACAGACACCTTACCATAAAATTTACGCACACCCTGGAAAACGCAGAAAACAAACATAAAACATTCAAGTTCAGCATTCAAGATTAAAAAAAAAAAAGAAAGAAAAAAAAAGTGAGACAAGAGAAACGCACAGAAAAGTTGAAGGAGATGACCCAAACTCACCATCTGAGAAAAGCCTCTTACGACTGGAAAAACTGGCATTTATTATAAGGTGGTAGCTACAGAAATGAGCGGAGGGGAAACACTAAACACATGCCACTGAAAAACGTTCATGCTGTCAGTTTGTTAGAAGTGGGCGAGTTAAATAGGCAGTTATTCCTCACTTCTGCATGAAAAGAGAGACAAGCGAGTGGGAAAGGTCATAGACAGAAACCCGATCAGATGTGCCTTTAGTAATAACAAGACTGGGTTCTTACGTCGCTGCTGAAGGACTTCATATGTGCTTTGCGTCCAGGTCTCCTCAAGTTCATTCAGTTGAGTTTAATCCGTCCTGAAGATCTGCGCGCCTCTATCGCAGTTCACTGCCCACACACTGAGACCGACAACAGTGATCAGGATTTCCCACTGACACGCGTTTCCCCTCGCTCTGACAAAATGAGCCGCTGCTCAAAATGAGACTGAGGGAGCCGTGGGAGGAGGGAGAGCCTCCGACAGACACGCCAGCGCCCGGCCCATCGTGATGCGTTCAGGACACCTGCGGGAATCCTACAAGAACCAAGGATCCTGTTACTCAAGCACTGCAGTCGAGTACAAATCTAAATACCTAAAAGCAGAATTTTAGTTAATTGCTTCTCTGTAATTTCAGGAAAATATTATATGTTTTACTTCGTTAGAATAAATAAAATAAACGCTCAGAAATGGATGCTTTGTAATAATTCACATAATTAATAATTTGGTTCTCTGAGTAGGATTCCATTTATCTCATAATGCTTATTTTTTCAAAGTTGAGACTGACTTTTTGCGACATGCCAGAGGTCTCTGTGAGATTTTTAATGATATAAATTAGAATAATCCATCCATCCATCTGATATTTGTTTTGTCTTGTGTCTTGAGCCTGCCATATTTATAGGTACGGTAACTCTTTGGTAACTCTTTCATACCATCATAACTGGAATACTGAAAAACAGAGCCAAGACTCGCACATGTGGGCAATAAAAATGTGCAAAGCATTAATGACTTGCTGTCTCCTCCAGGTTTACATTCCATTTAAAGCCCATAAAGTGTGTAAGCCAAGTATTTTGCATAACCAAAATATCGTAGCGGACCAGCAGCTCCCTTTCTCTGGTTATTTTTCTTGAGCAGAAATTCTTCTGCTGTAGCTGTGAAGCTGAATCTGACTTTACTGTCTGGCCATTGCTAAGCAACTGATACTAATTAAGGGTCAAATCAAAATAAGCATCACCTGCTCTACCGAGTTTGAAATGTCACCATGTTACCTTTTTAGTAAGTACAGTACATGTTATCCCCATGGCAAAACGCAAAGCTAAGCGAGGAAAGCAACAAAGAGAGAAACACCCTGTCTGATCTGTACGCTCAGAGGGTCTTGCTGGACTGAATTATTAAAGACAGAGAATAAGAAATGCTGCACCTGAGAAAACATAGGAGCTTTACAAGAGCACTGGCATGAGAAATATCTTCAACCTTTGGTGAAACCTTTTTTGTTTTTTCTGACAGCAAATTGGGGGATTCCCACCACTTATCATTAGCCTTAAGTGCTGATAAGCACACCACCAAATGGTTCAGAATCCTCAACGACTCTGTCTTCCTCTGAATTTTACTCCCTTCTTCTTGGGGAAAAAACTGTCACTTCTACAAAAGCAGTGTTCTGTGTGTTAAAGCACATGTAAGTCTGCAGATTTATAGTGGTGTGCAGGGCAAACAAAGCTGCCAACAATCCAGTATTTGGGCTTATTGTGACATGCAACTTTTTCCTTTAAATTTGAACTACCCTTATAAAACACTATACTAGTCCTGGAAAAAAAAAGTTTCCTGGTCCACAGCACTAGGTCAGCTTACTTTTCCAAATGCAAACAGTCTGTTATTTGAATGGAAGCTATGTCTGTATTATGATTAACTATACAGGAATTTGACAGCACTGAATGAATTTGTTGTTCCGAGTGATGTGGCATGAAAAAGAACCTGCTGAAAACACAGATACTTAATTTATATATAGACATAGACAAACTTTATTGTCATTCAAAATTGCACCATACAGTGCGCATTAGAATGAGATTTCGTTGCTACAGGCTCGGATTAAATTTGGAGGAACTTCAGCAGTGATGTACAAATAAGACTACCAGAAAGGAATAAAAATAAAGAGAAAAATACTAAATAAATAATCTAATCAAAATAAAGTATATGTATGTACATACAGTACATACACATATACACATTTACACACCTACATATTTACATATTTATACATATACAGATAGATACATGAGAGATGTAGTTGTGTTTCATTATGACAGTGACCTTTAGTGGTCATAATAGCTGTCATGGGAGCAAATGAGTAAGTGATGATCAAGTTACAAGGCCACAGTGTGCATCAGAAACAGGTTGGGGTGAAAGGACTGGCTAAGAAATTTTAAATGTTAATACAAGAAAAAATTTCCAAATGATTGTGTTCAAATCACATCTTCAAATATGACATTACGAGATTAAAGTTTCACCTCCCTCAAAGCTGCATGGAAAACTATGACATCTTTATTACTGTTACAGTGATGAAAGAGCTCTACTTTTACCTAAACCCTGATGCTAGATTAAAAAAGTATGCATTGCAGAGTAGCTTCAGAGCACAGTAGACACCGGAACATAGACAATGGCATTCACGCTTACATTCTCATATGCCAGTTCATCTAACTTGCATGCCTTTGGACTTTAGCAGGGAACTGGAGCATCTGGAGGATATCCAGACAGACATGGGGAACAGATTAAATGTTGTCAGAGAATGCAGCTGGCCCAGGAGCTTCTTGCCGAGTGTCGGGAAGGATGCTTTAACATGTGAGCAGTATCGTTTGCATCTGGGGATTTAATGCGACACAACACCCTCACAAGCATAGCAGTACACGTGTGTGTGCATGCCACAGTCAGATAGCGCCTGGAGTCGCCATCAAACTCTCTGACGTAGAAAGTATGCGTCATAAAACTTCGAAGAAAAAAAAAAATCAAGACTCCGCGTCATGGTGAAGGCACATCACCTCGCTTTCACAGCCCACCAGCCTTTATGGAGATGGATTTGGCTCATTGCTTTCAGCAGCCTGCATCGCTCTGTCGCCTACTGCAGGGACTCTTGGAAGCTGGCAGCATCTGGTTTCACACATTCAAAATCCACCCACAGGAGCAGCAAGAGAAGGAAAAAATGTTTGGTTTTCCTGCTGCTGCATTTATCTTTTCTTTTTTGTGTCAAGTTAGATTTTAGGTAACAAGCTGAATTATGTGAAAAAATGTGATTTTTAAAAAATAAAAATATTTTTTTTTAAATGTTTTGCAGCTTTATTTGAACTTGATTTAGTCACCTTTTTTCTTGTTTTGGAAGGCTTTTTAATGGTTCAAGCTGTTTTATTCACACTTACAGACGACATTACTCATAAAGACAACATACTTTGGATTCTGGAAAAACACCAAACTGCTGAAAAAAAGCTAATGGCTATTCCTGTAAACCATGATCTCCACAGCACTTCATGTGCCATTAATTCCTGCTGCTGGAAATATTTGCCAGTTTTCATGGCACTGTCCAAAACAGTTAGAGAGGTATGATGTTTGCAGCTGCTGACATCGTACACAGAACTAGGTTAAAATGTAGGGTTCAGTGATCCACAGGGATGTGAAAGAACAGCAGTGAGCAGTGGAACAGCAGCCTCACCAACAGCATGACATCATCCTCTGGGATGATGTCATCCTAACCAGTGTGCAACAATGACAGCAACATCTGGTGGGCTGGTATACATAAAGAAAATCAAATTACAAATCTAATCATTACAATTATGCACAACCTCAGTGTTTGATCAGTGAGAGGAGCAGTTTATTTGTTTTTTGGGGTGGGTGGGTGGGGGGGATTTCCTTTTATGCTTAATCTATTTTTTGATTTTTGGGTCTCTTTTTTTTGTTGTTTTTGTACCACAATGATCTAGTCTGCATGTGCTTTCTGATGTTCAGCCTTTGAGGTGGCTGCTCTTTGTTGTGAGAATTAGGCAAACTGTGATGTTCATTAACAAAGGAAGACTGTTCTGGAGCCAGAAAAGGAAGGAGATGACTGCTCCTATGTGCATCTTATTATCATGCGACTAATCATTCCTGGGGAATAGGAAATATCAAGTATTAAAAGTAAAAGTACCACCATTGCTATTAAACTAATATTCTATGCATCATGCAGGATATTTTCTGCTTTATTTCACAGAGGTGAAACACACAGTTTTACTTAATATTACTAAAAAGTCCAACCAAGATCCAACTAAAATCTAATTGATCTTCATCTTTGATTCATAAAAGTTGCAAGCAAATGTCACAAATGTGACAAATAGTTGGAAGTGATGCCGTTATAGTGTTTGCACCATGATGAAATATTGCTATTTTTACATGGAAAAAAAAAACTTTTAAATTTTCTACCAATCCATGTTAACATGTTAATTGTAAGTATTTTATATGAGCTTCAAAAAAGCTGTGGATGATTTAACAACAGATCTACCATATTGCTACAGCAGGCAGATGAGTCAAGCACGGTATCATCATTATGAGCTGACACTTTCTAACAAACAGCTCCCGTTGGCTTGAAGTATAATGATGTCTCTGTGCTCCACACGTGGGGAAGCCATCCATGAATAATTAAACACATGCACACAGTGGAGAAAAAAAAAATCTTCAGGGGGGATTACATAGCAAGAGGATGAGGTCATGCTTCAGACTGGTTAGGATGATGTCACTTTAGGGGAATGATGTCATCTCTTCATTTTAAATGCATACAGTACATGTTTTATTCCCCTACCCCTAAATCAGATTCAGCACAAAAACCTAATGACTTTCAAGTGAGGCTTGCAATGTACCCTGGCTTTCCATAAAACGCTGTGACCCTCCCATCTATAACTTCAGCATGAAAGAAAGGAAATAAGGCAGGAAATGGGAGCAGATAACTGGCTATTGTTAGATAGCATGTTCCACAGAAATTACTCATCAGTCATGTATGCCGTTTTAAGCTATTCTCTGGAAGGAACACTTTTATAGTTGACAAGTAAACAGCTCTTTGTAAAGAAAGCTTCTTCTTTAAATTTAAATTTACTAAATTTACTATAGAATACTGTAACTACTAAACTAATAGTACTCCTAATGAAACACATTCATTCATGAGGGCCAGGGAGAAGTCATTTGCCACTGCTAACAGCTCCACAGGTGTGGTGATGTGAGAAATGTGGGTTGTCTTCCTGAAGCTAGTTTTCCTCAAAAAAAAGAGAGACCAGTGAGCAGCCAGAGGAGAAGGCCAAAGTATGCAGAGCAAGAGAAGCAACAGTGGACTGTGTGGATACACAGTCAAACTTTTGAATGGTATTGTATATGTCGTTTTCCACTTTGGAAATTTTCAGTCAGTGATTCCTGGAATATATTTTCCTCCCAGCTCCCAGACTGAATTTTCCAATTCTACAGATGTGAAGGTCTATCTGTGCAGTCCGATTTAAAACATTAGATTTTCTTAGTGTGCTTGTGCTCAGTATGCGGAATATACTGTTGAGCTCTGTGTTTTCATGTTTGTGGAAGGTCCTTGGACTGGACATCCTTGTTTCCATTGGCATTTTGCCCGTAGCCACACTATGAATGCCCCTGTCAGAAATAGTCACACCTAACAGGCAGCCGCCGGGCTGTTGAGTAAAAGAAATCCTGAAAGTTTGCCAAACAAACACCTCTGCCCTCAGCTTTCTTGTGTCAAATCATGTTTTCATGTCTTTTTTTTTTTTTTTAATTTGAAAGGACGCGATTACTGTGTAGCTGAGCGCACATGCTTGTTTACATCATGAATTTACTTCATCATCATATGAGCAGTAGTGCACACTGACAAAAATGGAGCATGATAGTTTTACCAGATCATAGCCGTATCACATGTTTCCGTTAGTTAGCAAAAATACAAGCTGACGCTGCTTTTTTCATTAGTTCTTGTTTGTACAGCCAAAAAAATCAAAAAGTGAAAACAGACCAATACTTTGGAGCCGTCAGCCACTCTGTGAACTGAGGTAAAACTTCAGTCTCTTAAGAAATCAACATGCACTAATCAGTGTGACACAGAGCTACTGACAAGAGAAGTTAATGCTACTGATTTTGTAGTTTCAGTGCAGTGTTCTGCTGGGAAACCTTGAGATCTGCCATTCATGTGAATGTTACTATGACACATGCCACCCACCTGAATATTGTTGAGACAAGCACATTCCACACTGCAAAGGCACTCCCTGATGGCACCAGCCTACCCTGGTAGGACAATGTGGCCTCATCAAGCAAAAACTGCTCAGGAATGTCTTAAAGAACACAACAAACTGCTCCTCAGATCCTAATCTGATCAGAGATTCAAAGCCTGCACTGTGACAAGCCAGAGCCACAGATCTAGCTATTTATGTTCACACACAATTTATATAAAATTCTTTTGGGCTGCAGAATTTTTAAAAAATATTTTTGGAGTAGTTCAGTTCAGGAATTGTAGATAATCTGCCATCTTTTTATGATGAGCCATTGTATTCTTTTCACTTGCTCTTTATTTTCTTATTAGAAATGTGCAAATGTTTTGCACAGCTGCACATGAGATGCAGCATCTGCCAGTCCTAGGAAAGAGGAGGCAGGCAAAGAAAGAGTCTGAGAAGCAGAAAGAAAGTGTGAGTCAGCTCAGAGTAAGCATGTGTGTAAACCACCAAAACAGCTCAGAGTGCCAATTCACTTTTACTGAATTTGCAACAAGTGACAAACTTTTCAACACTGAGCCCTCTGGTCCGTTCAAAATGCCTTTGAACCATAAAAGAAACAGTCACTCACTGAATAATAAGTTGGCTTTGACAAAAATTAAATCTCACCATAACGATCAATCTGAACAAAACTTTGCACAAACACCGTCACACATATAGCAATTATTTATACCACTTTAGCCTTTGTTCTTGGTCCCTTTTTAATGCGGTAGACCAGATCATCCAACAGGCCTACTATAAAGAAAGGTCCCTTGTAGGAAGGTAGGAACTTGCGGACTTTGTGTCTCACTCTCTTGGTCCCTTTGACCAGATACCACACTGCAGCACCAACTGGATACTGCACTTGGCAGATGTTCTTGTCATACTGTCTCTTAGCACACTCGACAGATTTCCCAAGGGCCTCCCGTGCCAGCTGGTGAGAGAGCTCCAGCCTTTCCCTGAGCTGCACCACATAATGTGGGAGAGTGTTGTTGTGCATATCGTCAGGTGGCAGACCAGCGACCAAGTCAAGGGGCTCAGTTGCCTCTCGCCCAAAAAGCATCATGTTGGGAGTCAGCCCTGTGGAACTGTGTTTGGTTGCCCGATAAGCCATGACAGCATACGGAATCATTATATCCCAGTCCCAGTGGCAGCGCTCTGCGGTGGCGGCTAATGTTTTCTGGAGGGTAGCATTGAAACGTTCCACCTGGCCATCAGACTGTGGGTGGAACGGGGTAGTGTGTATCTTTTCGATCCCCAGCAGTGCACACATCCCCTGGAAAACAGCTGACTCAAAGTTGGTGCCCTGGTCGCTGTGCAATGAGCTGGGGGGCCCCATACCTACACACCCACTCTGAAACAATCTTTTCTGCCACTGTGGATGCTTGTTCATTAGGAACTGCATAGGCTTCCACCCACTTGCTGAAATAGTCCTGCACCACCAGTATGAAACGGTTATGCCTCTCTGTCTCATTTAATGGCCCCATAAGGTCAACTGCAATTCTTCCATGGGAGCGCCAACGCGCACTGTGCCCATCGCTGCATGTGGGGTTTTCAGTGGCCATGCCTTTGCAGCACAGCTGGTGCAAGTGCGGCACCATAGTGTCACATCATCCCTCATGTTATACCAGTAGTATCTGTTTTTCAGGCGTGCCAGAGTCCTCTCCGCCCCAAAGTGACCACCCACTGGGCCATCGTGCATCTGCTGCATCACTGAGTGGCGATAAGCGTGAGGCAGTAAGATTTGGGGATAGAATACTTTGCCCTCAGTGCAATGGAACTTCCTCACCAGCACTCCATCTTTTAGATACAGTCTTTTCCACTGTGCCCAGTAGGCTTTTGTGGCAGGTCCACAAGCAGCTATATCAGCCCAGGGTGGCCGATTCCCCCCTTTTCCATCCATTGCAACACAGGGGCTATGTCTGCATCAGCCTTTTCGGCAGCTGCAAGCTGTTCTGGGGTCCACCCACTGAATGGTTTTGAGTGGGGTGACTCACTCAACCGGTGGATGCTTGGGTGACTTGTAGAATCGTTGCTACTGCCAACCTGAGGGTGCCCTGGGGGGGTTAATGATGGTAGGGTGGTCCATTAGATTGCACTGCACACCTTTATGCTGGAGCTGGCTACTGCTGAATTTGGGATCTGGAGCCATGCAGGGGCTGTCGCACCTCTGTGACATTCTGAGGCACAGGCCATTCCATCACTTGCTGAACCTTCTGGGGATCGGTTGCAATGCCCCGGGCAGAGATGATGTACCCCAGGTAGGCAACTTGCTCCCGGAAAAGGCAGCACTTGGAAGGTTTTAGCTTTAGGTTGGCTTTACGTAGTCTAGCGAAAACCTGCTCAAGCCACTCCAGCATCTGGTTGCTATCCTGCCCCAAGACAATAATGTTATCGAGGTATACCAGACACGTTTCCCACTGTAGCCCAACCAGGACCCGGTCCATTAATCTCTGGAACGTGGCTGGCGCATTGCAAAGCCCAAAAGGCATCACGTTCCATTCAAATAGCCCCTTTTGGGTACAAAAGGCAGCCGCCTTGCGGGCCCTTGGGGTCATTTCTACTTGCCAGTACCCTGATGTTAAGTCTAGTGTACTGAAATACTTGGCAGTGGACAGCGTGTCCAGGGTGTCCTGGATGCGTGGCAGGGGATAAGCGTCTTTAATGGTGCACTCATTTAGAGGCCTATAATCCACACAAAGTCATGGACTCTGGTCCTTCTTTTTCACCATCACAATTGGTGCAGCCCAGCTGCTGTTGCTAGGCTGAGCTAACCCAGTCTCCAAACTCTGCTGTACCTGCTGGTCAGCTGCTGTCTGCTTGTCCCCTGCCATCCTGCGTGGTGGATGTTTCACCGGTGGCCCTGGTGTGGTCAGGATGTCGTGCTGAACAATGTTGGTGCGGCCAAGGTCATTTGGACCGGTTGTAAAGACGTCCCCGTAGGACTGCAGAAGGCCAGCCAACCTGTAGCATGCATCCTGCGTCAAGCTGGAGCAGCTCTCGGCATATAGGGCCTGCAGATGGCCTGGCACAGAAGCAGGGTTAGAGCTACTACACTTAGAGGCTCCTGGGGGACTGAGCCGATGAGGCTCCATCCCTTCCAAGACTCGTGCCGGCTGGAGGACCCCAGCCACAGCACCCCTTCTCAAGGTAACAGGCGCAGCCCCAGGGTTGAAGACTCGGATAGGGATGCTGGAGGGTTTCCGAGGCTGCACAACCGCATGGGCCACCAGTACCTGGTGCTTCTCCACGAAGCCCTTAGTGGGGCTCAACATCAGGTCCCCATTAGCGCTGCGATAGGAGAACCCTGGGACCACATATTCGCAGCCCGGCTCCAATACTTTGGTGCGTGCCACTCGGACAACATGCACCTGGGGTCGGTAGCGTGGGTTAAAGAGGGGAACTATTTTGTCAAAGAGAGTTACCTCACTGAGGCCACAGTCTAAGCGGGCACGTGCTTGTTGCAGGAAAGGGTGCCCCAGAATAACTTCCGTGCTCTCGGCCATATCAGCCAGGATGAAGTTCACATCCGTGACCACGCTACCAACATGCACAGGTAAGACAACCTCCCCAAGGACAGCCAAACCCTCTGGATTGATGCCCTGTAGGACTTGAGCAATGGATGGCTGTATCTGGGGCCTAGAGTCTGTGGGAATGGTGTCAAAGTGGTGGAGGGGCAACACATTCCTCCGTGCACCAGAGTCCAGCAAACCACATAGTTCCAGCCCATGTATCAGTATTTCAACACACATCACATCTCCACGATTTTTGTTGCAAACAACCACAGCACCTTGATCAGAGGCTTGGTCCCTGTCGACCTTTATTGGCTTTGGTGCACGTGGACAAGGAGATGGGCAGTTCCTCCACAGGTGTCCTATGCCCGAGCAGTTGTGACAGACAGTTTCTCTCCTGTTCAATTTGTCATGCATGCTCAGACTTGGCTGCCCTTGCTGCTGAGGTCTTCGCGCTCTCTCCGCTGGTTTATATTTTAGCATGTGCACATTCTCCCGTACCATAGCGTATGAAGGTGATTAAAATCACCACACGCTGCCTTCTGTGATGCCCCTGGTGTTAAGAAGGGGTTGGTGTGCGTGGAGGGTGGCGGGGTGAGATGCCATGCAGCCTCACACTGTAATACATCAGCGGCTTCTTCATTAGCGGCTAACGTTAGCTCCGTGCCAGCGACGAAAGGGTTGCTGCTATATCGTTTAGCATATACTTTATCAGCTGCATCCATATTAACTTTAGCAGTGTCTGTGGGCTCCGGCAAAAATGGGTTAGTGCTCCTGTTAAGGTGCATTACCTTGGTGTTACTCTCGGCATCCTTGCGTGCTGCCATTTTCTTTCTCAGTCTCTCCCTCTCTCTCCGTCCTTTGCGGAGCTTGATCCCGGACAAGAGCCCCCAGTGTTACCTGGACCAGATCGCGGCTCCTAACCGTAGTAGGGAGACCTCTGGGGTTTTTTTTTACTTTACTTGGCTCGTTGCTGGTAACTATCTTGCTCATTCACTGTGGGTCAGCTTCAGCAAAGTGGAGAAATGCAGCGAGACGAAAGGTTTCAGCAACAGAACTTTTATTTCTTTTTACGGCCACCGAACACACTTTTTGCCTCGCGCTCCTCTCTCGCGCTAGCCCGCCTACTCACACACCGGGGCAGAGAGAGGTGGTCTCTTTTAGACTACCACATACATTTCCCATAAGGCTGTGCTCTTAAAGGAGAAGGCTCTGCCTGTAACACAAGGTTTCCCAGCAGAAGATTGCCCAAAAGCATAGTGCACAGTGCATCCTGGTGCCAGGTGTTCTCAAGGCGACATGCACACACCCGGCCATCCATATGGTGTAAAAGAATCTTGACTTCATCAAATATTCATGTGCCCACTGTTGGCTCTTTCAGCAGGTGGCAGCATGGGTACCCTGACTGGTCTGCAGCTATGCAGCCCCATACACAACAAACTGCGACGCACTGTGTATTCTGGCACCTTTCTATCAGAACCAGCACAACATTTTTTTGGCAATTTGAGCTACAGTAGCTCATCTGTTGGACCACATGGGCCAGCCTTCGCTCCCCACGTGCATCAGTGGGTATGGAGTTAATTTCCTGCCAAGAAAAAGGTTGCAGGCAGAGAAGACATGCTTCGCATGCAAGGAACACACTGAACACAAATAAAACCTGTTTTACAAACTGTACTCACACATCGCGCGCACACAAAACATGTTTTACAAACTGTCTTCGAGCACAAAATGATCTCTCCTCTAATACAAAACAGGTCTCATTGGGTGCGAAACAGTTCCGCGGTAAGTTTTTTGCCAAAAGTCACGTGATAAACCAAAGTCACTTTCCCTCCGCGACAGCAGGGGGTGCTATCGAGACAACTGAAACGCGACGAGAGCAGTATTAAAAAAATTTTTTTGCAGCAGACACTTTTACTGTTTTTAAACAATGATGACGTAGCCTTTTGGAAACGGAAATATGGCGGAGTTCAATAGGGTTTCAGTCTACAAGAATGGATTATCAAGGAAAGATGTGAAAACTACCTGCACTCCCCGATTCCTGTGGTACGTTAGCAAGTGGCCCAGTATCCGTGGGCTGATATCTACCGGTATTTGGTGGAGAAACCCAGGGTATACACCCGAGAGAAGTTGCAGCTCATACAAGTCACTGGATGCTTACAATTATGTTGTTTGCGGCCATGTACCCAACGTCAAATATCATGACACAGTCTCGGAGTTTTGTGTCTCGAAGGCAGAAGTTCTTCCAAGTCAAAGACAAGGAAACCGGACCGCTGCTTTGGGTTTGGGTCATTGTAAACAAGTCACAGAGAACCATGTACTCACAGGGGATTGTACCTGCAAGGCAGCGTGAGTACTTCCTCAAATTGCTTTTCTAGCTTGCTAAGAGTTTTCCGGCTGCAGATATGATTGATTTACAATGAAAATATATACTGTTCCATTCAAAAGTCTGGACACACTCAACCATTTATATGTGAGTCTGCTCATACTTTTGACTGGCACTGCATAGTGTAATATATAGTGAGATACCTCACCTGTAAATAGCCAGCCACACTACAGTTTAAGAGCCAAATAGCCTACCAGCTAATGCTGTTTACTTTATATACCTGACATCCCGGTATAACCAGAGTAGATAAATAACTTTACCTGATATAAAATGGGCGCTTCAAACGCGAGCATTTCTGGTTGTGTCCTCAGTCCTCATCGTGTCCTCAGTCCAATTTTTATCAGTACATTTGATGGCTTGCAACCACAGACACATGGCTCTCAAACAGCCATGATCCCATGGGATTCGGTACCACTTCAGTCTGCTTTTGGTAGAGTAAAGATTCTGACAGCCGAACACGCAACAGCCAGACATTTTGATGCTGATATCGCTTTTAAATCACATTTAAACACTGCGCAGTCTCCTTGTTCTTATTGATTTGAATGGAGTAGCAGTTCACTACCGTTGCCAAAATGTGCGTGCATCCTTTGATGACGTAGGCTGTAAAAGGGTTGCTGTATGCCGTTATATCTGATAATCGAGGTCAAAAATGCTGGATTGCACATTATGTCAAGGTTTTTTTTTTTCCGTAGTTCTGCCACTGAATTCATCCATTTCCTCAGCTAGTTACAACAAAATACATGGACCGTTGCTTTCATCTTAAGGAAACAATCAAGGCAAGCCTTTGGAAATGTGTTCATTTTGATTATCTAAAGTTAGTAACCAATAATTTAAGTCCTTTAGGGAATAAAGACTTACTGAAAGGGTATGTTATGCTAAGTGGAATATAATTGTCCCAACGCATTTGCATTCTTACTCAGTTTTAATAAGTCACACGCAACAAGTTTTCATAACTAAAGCATTTTAAAACCTTTACTCCGTACCATTTACAATTGCACTGTACATTCAACTTTTTTCAACTTTTTCATGCAATGAATACATTAATACATCAGCTGAGATACATTTCCCTAGCCTGAAGAGCTGATTGTACTGTTTGAGTAAATCAAAGTAAAATTTCGTCACCTTCCTAAAATAATGTCCTAAGTTTTTTGCCAAAATTATTTTGAAAAAAACTCACCACCTCTTTATTTCCAAAAGATGATTCAGGCAAAAAGAAAAAAGAAAAACAATGACAATAAATAAAAAATATATATATTTGTGAATTGATTTGGCCAAAAAGTTCATTAATTAATTTAAAAAATGAAGACATAACCTTGGAGGTTATTGCAATGTGTAGCTGTCTGAGGTTGCCTAATCAACTACGCTTACAAAGACCAAAAACTTGACTAAAACTGAGAGGTGATCGAGTATTTGCAGCGGCAGCACCAAACCTTTGGAATAATCTTCCTCTCCATATTCACTCAGCCCGGACGGTACACACGTTTAAATCCTTACTAAAGTCACATCTCTTTTCCTTAGCATTTGGCTGCAGTGTAACATCCTCTTAGATGATTGCTGATTTTTGACTGTAGTGTTGTTTTGCCCTGCATAAATGTATGTGCAGCACTTTGGTCAACCTTTGTTGTTTTAAATGTGCTATATAAATAAACGTGACTTGACTTGACTATGCTCATATTTCATTGGTCAGCAAACTGATATTGTAAACAGTCATTTGTTTGTAGCCTAATGTTAATATTTTCTTTCTCTGGTCATTCTCTCATGTTTCTGTTGAAGAGATTTTCCTTTGTGTAGCACACTGTATGTATGAAGTGTGTGGTGTGTGTGTGTGTGTGTGTGTGTGTGTGCATGAGCATAGCCCTCAGGTCTCACAGGAGCCACTGAGACAGCTGCAGCAAATACATTTAATTTGATTTGTAAAGAACTGTGCTCTTCAGCAGGCACAACCACCACCTGGAAAAAACAAAGAACTGTGTTTTTGGGGGGTTTGTTGGGTGCATGAAGAAAAAACAATTATTGCCAGATGTGACTGGATACATCTGGCTGTGACACTAGCGAGGCTTGAAGATGAAGTTGTGTGGGGTGGAGGTGCTTAGCGTCATAGCAAAGGCCTTGGGGTATTGTCCAGTCATCTTGTGGTCTGTTCTTTCTTTTTTACACCGCCCTCTCTCTGTCTCTCTCTTCCACCCGCCTCTGACATAAGCACACTGTCACTGATTCCAGCCAAAGTAAGCTATATTTCCAGAGTTTCACACAGCTTCCTTTCCTTTGAGAGACGAGCACATTTTTAGAGGAGTGCTTCTCTCCTTTCCACCTTCCAAGGCAGAAAACAAATATTGAAATAATTAAAAAGAAAATGAGAAAGAGAGAGAGAGCTGAGGAGTCCCAAAGCAAAACTTGTGCGTCATCAGATTTTATCATCTCGAACTCAGTGTGCTGTCCCTCATCGCAAAAGCGATAAAAGTAAAGAAGCAAAGTGGAGTCAGCCAACAACACCAGTAGGGGACTGTCGTCTGACGTCTGACAGCATGAATCTAATAATGTCTGCAGTGATTTAGTATTTTGAATCTTTAAGTAGACTTTTTAAATTCAGACTAAATAAACTGAAATAAATCACCTCTTATTGCCAAATCATATTTGATCTGTATCCAGATAACTTATCTGTGTGGTGAAGCACATGCAGAAAGAACTCCTTGAGATCACCTCAGCAATCAGCAACGTGATGCATGAAATCATCTTCTCTCTGGTGTAAATTTTGCCACCTTTAACTCTTGTAAAGAAATACACGCATTTCACAAACTTGCTAGCAAGTTACCATAAAAACACCTGTTAAAACCATTTTATCAGCTGTGATCCATCCTCTGCCACATGTGTCAGAGCTGGAGAAACCGTGTGGGGTAGTTTCTAAATTACTGCAGGCCTCTTTTTCTACTTTATTTCAGAAAACACAGATGTTGAAATATTGGACGTAAATATTCCATCTGTGATAATGTGAGAGACGTCAAGGCGACCTTATACAGCGCATGGCTGAAAGGTTACATTCGGCACAAAAGGCTCTGTTCCTTGAGAAAGCTCTATTAGAAGTAAAGCAGCTATAAACACATAGATATTAGTCTCCCAAAATCTAATACTAAAGTCTCAGCACGTAAAGAAGAGGCTGGAGAGAGCAGTGTGATCAGATCAACAGAGGAGGTTTTATCACAGTTATCTAGGCTGCTCTGCACCCTGTACCCCTGACTAGATATTACTACAGGTAGGTAGCTCAGCAACTGCTGAATGCTAATTGTGAATCTAATGTCACTTTTATTGAGTACATTAATGTCTTTCTCAACTCAAATTAAATTCAAAAGCCAGGCCATCATTGAGTATAAATTGATACTCATTTGCAGTACTTTGCACTGCTGAATTTGTGTGTTAAGCTACCCATAAAACAGCAAGTTTAGACTGGATGTAAAGCAGGAATGAACTATTCAAAAGACAATAAAAAAAAAAAATCTTCCTTTTGCGTATCATAAAACAGTAAGTACTTGGGAAATAAATGGTTAAAACAGTTAAACCAGGGGAAGTGAGGAGCTCAGATAACTGCTGAGAAGTTGGACTGTTCCATATGAATAAACTAATATCTTGGGTTTGCAAACAATTTTGCTTAATGTCCATAATTCCCCAACTGTTCACAGTTGTCTGTATATGAGCTACTTTTTTCATTCACAACTTACTCATGTTAAATCAGTCAGCATCTGTCAAGCAGCTGGCAGTAATATGCTGCTGGGTTTCTGTTTGAGTGATGCCTTCATGTCTCATTGCATCATTTCAGCACTACAGAGAGCATCGGTTTGGCAGTTATGACACCTTGCAGGGAAGTGTCCTTTGAGGTGCAAACTGTGATGCAAGATGCAAAGTGCTGTTCTGAATGAATGCTCTTCTGGCTCTGGCCATAAAAAAAAAATTTTTTCCTATCCCAATGTTTTCAGTGGTTATTGAGCCTTAAGCTATATTTGCAGTCTGAAGCCATAAATTATTTAGTTATTTCAGGTTTAAGTTTTTTATCATTGTAATCAAGCTTACCACCAGTCCAGTGACTAATAACATTACACCTTAGTTTCTCCAATCATGATTTTATCCAGCATTTTTTTCCCCACCTTTTTGAATGTAGCTTGACCTTTCTGGTGGCTTTCAGAGATCCAGGAGTGACTAAGGGGAGCTTAGTTGGGAACAGGTATGTGTATGCGCAAATGAATATGTATCTGTGTGTTATGATAAAACAGGTTATCAGAAAAATAAACAAACCATGTCATATAACAACCTTAATAGAAAATGCGGGTGAATTGGTATTAGAGAAAAGAGCACAGTGTATGGGTGCCTGTAAATGGCATGTAAATGAAGGAGTAAACAAAAAGAGGACTGTGGTAATAGCAGAAAATGGAAAAAGTGAGGCAGAAGCATCACACAGAATGAACCAAGAAGCACAGAAGCTCATTTCATTACTTTTTATAATATATATTTTTTTCTTTTTTGAAAATATTTTCCAATAACTGAATATCGGGTCCTTCCTAGAATGTGTGCACCTCTAAATAGCTAAAAGCATTACCATCATATCACACTGACACACACAACCCAATAAACAGGTGGTATTTTGCTGAGGGACCCAATGCCCTAGAACATTTGGTCATGATGTGCTTGTGAATGTGTACATCAAGCTGGTGATTCACAAAACAGCAGAAAGACAGGCAGACACACAAAGAGGTCTGGAAATGGGAGAGTGGTAAGTTTCAAATTAGCATCCACATCAATGCCAGGACCAAAAGTTTCCCAGCAGAGCTTTGCACTGTAACAAGATAATCAAAGGTATTCACATCATCCATCAGTGGTTTTAATGTAGTGTCTAAGCGGTGTATGGTACACCAAATGAAAAACAAGTTTCTTGTTGCTTTTTTTTGTTTTTTAATTTAACTAATTAAATTTGCTGCACATGTGCCATTCCAAGTTTGCAATATCTTCCTTAAAGGAGCAATTATTTCAAGGACTTCATTAGAAATCAGTTGAAAACTAATTTCCTGTATCCTTTTCTGAACACATAAACTCATCTTAATGTGTATATATAGATAACTTTTAAAATGGCAGTAGTGTTCCTTAATGGAGGCAAGAGATTCCAGCCTTAAGTGTGAATAGAAGAGCAGAGGTTGAGAAATTGAGTCCACTGAGCTTCAAATAAGCAAACAGCATCTTATCACCATGGAGATGTCCGTGACCATTACCTCACCTTTTGCACTCAAAGTTTAAATAATGGAGTTTGTCCAGCTGGCTGTAAAATGCATCTAACAGAATAACCACAGCTGTCAATGCAAACACAGACTGAGCAACAGGAGTCTCCTCCTCTAAACACCGGCTAGTAAAATGTCGATCAAAGCCGGGCTGGGCACATTTTGCCTCAGGCTCATCTGAAGTGGGTCTGTGACATGGGAGGCTTTTTTCAGAAAGCACAGCACTGGTTCGGTAGTTTTGGCAGGGCATGAAGTTAGGCTCAGCCGCAACCCAGCAGATCAGCTGATTCCCATAGGTATACAATATGTAAGGCAAAAACTGTTTCTGCTTCAATTCTTCTTCAACACAGCCTAAACTCTCTTAGGCAACTTTCTTGTCATTTTTTTCCCAAGTAGTCTTCAGGGATAGTTCTCCAGGTTTCTTGAAGGACATTCAAAACTCTTCTTTGGATGCTGGCTGCCTTCCTTCGTTCGTTCTCTGTCGGGATGATCCCACACTGTTTCAACAACGTTGAGGTCCGGGCTCTGTGGAGGCCAGTTCATGACTGATAGTTTTCCATTGTGTGTTTTTTCTCCGCAGGTGCGCTTTTACCTCATCGGCAGTGTGTTTGGGATCACCGTCACACTGAAAAATAAAGCTGTTGCCAATCAGACACTTTCCAGATGGTATTGCATGAGGATCAAAATCTGATACTACTTTTCTGCGTTCATAATTCCATCAATTATGGCAAGATCTCCCAACACCACTGGCTGAAATGCAGCCCCAAACCATGACCAAATCATTGCCAGTAATGGGAAATAAATCGTCTAACACATTACTGTACACATTATTTTTAAATGAATATGTGTTTGCAGACTTGACATACCTGTTTTTAACTTTATAGAAAGCATGTTTTGACTTTGGAATCCAGTTATGATTATTATCTCATCATTTCCTGTTTTATTTTGTAATCCTTGGTTTGCATGCATCCCAGTTAGTTTAACCTCTGTACTTTGCTCTTTTACCAACAGATTCCTGCTCCATCTGTTCCCAATCAGCTAATTACTCCTCCTAGTATATACTTCCCAGCTGCCAGATGGTCATTACCCTCTCCAGTCAACTTTTCCCTGTCTTTTTTTTTTTTTTTGGTTTCCTTGGCTTCTGGTAGATAATCTATTCATATACATTTTTCTTTTCATTCAAGCTTACTCATCTCCTAAAGTCAACAAGTCTGAACTTTTGCTTGTGCAGAATTTCCAAATTGGTAAACTGTTCTTTAATGTAGGGACTGAAAAGGATTTACCAGGAAATCATGTCTCCCTCACACCTGATTTCTGGCCACAAAGAAAGATGTAGTAGAAAGAAAGAAAATAAGTAAAGAACACAGCAGAGCTCTGACATTTTACCATAACAAAAAAGTCTGTGGTAATAGACTAAAATAAAGAGAGGCAGAATGGCAGAAAGTGGGGGGAATGTACTGTTTCAGTATGATAAAATAAAAGCGGAGTTACACAAGGTCGATCAACACTGTTTGCCAGTTCCTTCTCCGAACAACCAACCAACAAACAAGCCACACAAAAACAATACTGCAGACATTTTAAGATGAAATGTGAAATCTGGCTTCATTTGCAAGTCATCATGCTTCATAGCAGATTCAGTTTCAGGTCTTATTAAATCTTGTAATGTTTACAGTTACTCACCAGCAGCCCCACACCACCAGATCTCCAGACTTGAAAAATAAAGTTTGTCCTCCAGCTGATACTGTGTCAACATTTGAAGTTGGACATGAGGAAGGGACATTTTAAGGTCTCACAGACAGAGCGCTTTGTGTGGAGCAGTGTGTCTCTGGGCGTGAGGTGCTATTTCTGATACATGTTATCAGAATACACACCAATCCCTCACAACACCGCACACAGGACAGGATGTAAATACACGAGACAATAAGCCATGCATCTGCAGGTGTGTGTGTGCCACGCAAGTGGTAGATGGCATGGGAACTGGATATTTCTGGATGAAAGCCATGTCTATTTTTGTGTACATGCAAATATCGACAGGATGTGTAAATCTGCAGCTGTGGGCACAAAGAGGTTTTAGAGACCTGGAGAAACAGGATCTCAGTGACAAGCCTACCTTCTGTGAGTAGTCCCCTCAAATGTTCCCCTCTGGCTGAGCTACAGTGGGCTTTGTGTGTGGGTGTGTGTGAGTATGCTCGCAGTGTATCTAACAAGTGATATTTGATCCCATAAGTCCTCTGACGCACAGCCAAGAGCTGCTTTTGCATTGTGAGCCATTTGCAGAAGCCCCCTTGCTGACCCACACTGATCCTGAGCAGGCTGAACAAACTCTGGGATATAACCCCGCTTTGTTTATTAGTAAGATCGGGGGGTGACACTTAAAACAAGATACTCTTCCATTATTGGCCTGTTTACAGTAAAATAAAAAGAAATTAGGCCATGCTTTGCAGCGTGGTTATGATTAACTGGCCACTAGCACAGGCTAATGCGTGCAGTGTCCTTGGTCTATCAGAGTCACACAGTTTGGGTGGATTCAAAGATACTTTTAGGAGTTGGCCATTCATTGTTTTCTGTTTTGTTTTCAGCCTGCTTTCCATTGGTCAAAACTAGCATTCACATAACACATGATCTTTGCTAAACAAGCCAGCTAGCTAGTTCTAGCATCAGTTTTTTTCCCCTCATGTTTTGTGTTCAGTTTTGCTTCCTCTGTCTTGTTTTCCCTGATTGGTTTCAGCCATGTACCCTGGTGTTTGTCATTCCCCTAATTATCACTGTGTGTATTCAAGCCCTGGGCCCTCCGTCTGTTCTTTGTTGTGTCATCCTCTCGTAGGTACTGTGGCTTCCTGTCCCGTGTTTTCCTGTGAATTCCATTCTGTTGGGATTAATTGCCCTTTGAGCTTCTGTATTCCTTGGACTCCAGCAATAAAGCTCAGTTTTCTAAGTTAACGTCCAGCCTTCTGAGTCCTGTATTTGAGTCCTACCTTGCCTGCTGCACTGCCTTGCTATGATACAAGTGGGAAAGCATAACTTTAGGGTCAAGTAGCAACAAACCCCAACAACAGCTATGCTATTTTAAAGGAGATTTCAAATGGCTGTAAAAGTTATTATAGTTCAGTTGATTTCCATCACAGCTGCAGTTGGTTTTGAAGTGGCAAAGCCAAAGAGGGGAGGGTGTTGCTATTTTTAAACTGCCAGGAAGATACCAAAACTCTGCTGAGCCCAGCACTATTATGGGGTTGACCTCAATGACCCCTTAAGTGTTTAAAGACAGCCTTAAAACTTTGCAACTGTTGCCTTATAATGCCTTGGTCTCTTGTAATCAGGTGCAATCAGTGAAATAAATGCACACAACATTCATCTTTGTGTCAAGTTTTTATTTATAACTTCAAAATTGCTTATAACTGCACTACACAGTACAATATGGTGTTTTGTGAATTATGTCAACATGTGCCAAATTGGGGATTATTATAAAGTGTCTGCACTAATAAAGATGTTTGGCACAGTATATTCATCGTTCTCTAGTTGTTGTACATAAAGGTGAAGTTCATCATCTGTCAGTAATAATAGAGCAGAGAAGACAAAAAACACACAAGTGAAATAAATCAAATCTTCTGTGTTAAATTCACACCCAGGCAGCAATATCTCAGTGTCTTGGTATGCAAACTATTAATTCATATTCATCCTTCACTCACACATGCACATTAGCCCCCATTCTCTCTCTCTCTCACTGTGGTATCCTACATTCTTATTGCATCATACAGGATATGTTGTAAAATGTTCCTATCAAGTCTGCGCTTGTAGCAGGAGGAATTCATATAACAATTTATGAATAGAAAATAGAATGGAGCAGTGGTAATGAAATTCAGGGTTTAAGAGAAACATAAAATGCAGCTTTTTTTGTCATGGTCCTGGGCTGATGGCCCAGTGTTTTATGTTCCCTTGGTTCTGTTTCAGTTATTTCTCTGATTTTGCTTATTAGTTCTCTTTTGTATTGTTCCTCAGTTTATTTCTAGTCCCTTGTGTTTCCCTGTGTCAGGTCTGCGTCTCTGTCCCGTGTCTGTGTGCTAGTCCCCCGTTTCAAGTCTGCGTGTACCTTGTTTAGTCACTTCCTGTTTTATTTTGACAGTCTTGTGTTCCCTGTGCTTCACGTTTAGTTTTGCTTCCCCTGTTATTAGTTTCATTTGCTTCACCTGCTGTGCCCTGCTGTTTCCTCTTGCCCTGATTACCTGATGTGTATTTAAGCCCTCAGTTTTCTTCTTTTCATTGTTGCGTCGTTGTCTTTGTACATGCTGTGTGTTTCACCGTCCTTTGAGGCCCTAGGTTTAGTTTCTGGCTTATGTTTCCAGCCGACTTTATTTTTACCTGTTTTTCCCATATCAATAAATCTCATTTAAGTTCATTTTACCATTTCTGAGTCCTGCATTTGGGGTCCACCTTTTCCTGCCTGCCACAGCAATCATGACGTTTTTAATCTTTTACCACCTAATATAAGTGGAGAACAGCACACCACATCACTCTACACATGTCCACTGACTATGTTCTACATCCACTAACAAAGAACACTGAAGACAGTTTATTTTGTAAAGACTTTTTTTTCTTTTTTTTTTAAACTAAATGATTAATACTGTTATTATAAGCAGGAAGTGCAGGACATGGAAAACAAGGTCAAAGTTCACAGAAGTCAAAGTACAAACATCGTGTGGGCTAAACTTTCTCAGCTCCTTGATGAGATTTATTTTTGGTCACTAAAAACAGAAACAGTTTCATATTATACTGCTTTCTTGCTTTTTGGAGTGTTGGTCCCTGTGATTTTAAAATCGGGGGGGTCAATGAACTGCATGTTCACTGAGCCATGTATTTTCAAAAGCTGAAAAGCACTGACCACACCCAGGCCTGATTACTGCCAGACCTGTTGATTCAAGAAACAACTTAAGTAGATCCTGTCTGACAAACTGTGTGACCTGGAGGACTTGCTGTAATTGATGAAACCATGGATTCTGCTCTCTACCAGAAAATCCTGAAGGAGAATGTCCAGCTATCAGTTTGTGCTGTGAAGCTGAAGCACATTTGGGTTATGCAGCAGGACAATGATCTGAAGCACACCAGCAATAAATAAATAAATAAAAGTTTTGGAGTGCCTTTGTTAAAGTCAGGACTCAAATCTGACTGAGATGCTTCGCATGACTTTAAACAGTTTATGCTCAGAAACCCTCCAATGTGGCTGAATTAAAACATTCTGCAAAGAAGTGTGGGCCACAGTGACGTGAGAGACTCGCTGAATTGCAAACAAGCCAAACACTTGATTTGCAGTTCTTGCTTCCAAGGGTGGCACAACCAATTATTAGATATAGGGGGCAATTACTTTTACACAAAAGGCCAGTTTTGGAAAGGTTTGGATAGCTTGTTTTCCTGTAATAAATGAAATAATCATTTAAAAAGTGCATTTTGTATTTACTTGGGTTATCTTTGTCTAATGTTAGACAAAAGAAATTAGATTGATCTGAAATGTGTGACAAATATGCAAAAAAAACCTAAGAATTCAAGAAGGGGGCAAATACTTTTTCAAAGAAGTGTACACTCAGCTTTCTCTGTACCAGAATAAAAAAGGATTTGTTTAACACTGATAGGATTGACCAACATTCAGAACAGCTGTTGATTTGAGGTGAATCATTTCGAGGTAGTTCTCCTTATTCATTATTAAGTCAATTTTGTGAAATGTACCAGGACAACTGGCATCAAAACAGCCTCAAAGCTGTTCAGTGAGTTACAAGGAACTCAGTGAAGATCTAAGGACTGTAGATTTACATAAGTTGAGAAGGTCTCTTAGATCCAGCAACTGCAGATTCTAAGATCATCGACTGATTGTACGTAAGTACAAGTTATTCAGATGTCTCAACACTTTGCCAAGGTCTGGATGAAGACCTAAACTGTCACCCTCAGATAAGAGGAAATTGGATAGGATGTTCAGGAACAACCCAAGATCCACCAAGGCACAAGCCTGCCATGAACTGCAAACTGCTGGAACACCAGCATCACTGAAGTGAAGTGAGTTTTATATATCACCATGGACTGAGAGGGTGCTGACCAAGAAAAAAACCCTGCTCCAAAATCAACACCTTTTTAAGCTTGACTGAAATTTCCAGTAGCCCACATGGACAATCCAAAATGTCTTCATGAGAAAGGTTTTATGGTCAGATGACAAACAAAATATTGGCATGTTTGGACGAGTGAAGGTTAGGCTTCTAAACCTAAGAACACTGCACCAACTTTCAACCATGGTAGCAGCATCATGCTCTAGGGCTGTTTTGCTACCAGTGGTACTGGTACATTTCACAAAGCGGATGAAATGATGAAGGAGGACTAATTCCAAATTCTTCACCTTAAAAAAACGGCTGAGATTGGACACATTTGGGTGTTCCAACAGGACAATGATCCCAAACATGTATCAAAACTGGCTTTGGAATGGATAAAGCAGGCTGACATAAATCTTCTGGAATCACATTTCCAAAGCCCTGACCTTGTCCATATTTAAGATTTGTGGACTACACTTAAATTCAATAAGGAGAGATCATTAGGAGAAATTGAACAAGAAATATTGATGTTTGGTGATTAGACTTCGATGGCCCATTGAAGCTGAAGGGAATCCCAGTAGAAATAGGAATTCGGCAGGACCCTCTGGAGTCTAGACACTGGTGGAGACCAAGATGGAGGTTTGGAAGGAGCTCTTGGGAGGTGAAGGAGAGGTAGTGGGTTGAACGAATGAATCTGGAAGGGAGAATGACAGATAAGCCAAGATATTTAAAGCACGCTGAGTAGTGGCTAATTGGCTGAAGGCAGAAAATGATTGGACTAGAAGAGATGAGGTGAGCACTGAGTTGGACAGCGTGGGAAAGTGGAGGTGATGACAAAAAGAGAAATGGCAAAACACTTGGGAAAGAATGCAGATGAGTGATTTCAGATCTTTGTTATTGAACTTACATCTAAGCTTCATAACCAGGTTCATGCCCAGAAACCGACCCTGCAAAGAAATTCAAACTTGTGCACCCAATTCTTGTTTTTTAAAGTCATTAAAAATGTATGCTGTACAATTATTCAATTATTGAGTAAGTATTATCAATTATTATTCAATTATTCCATCGTGGAAAAAGAACAGTTCAAAGAGATCATTAAAAGCCCAAAATTACCATGACATTCATGCCAATGATGAGGGCATGTAAACTTCTGGCCACAACTAGGACTGATAATTCTGTCATGGTCCCGGAGTCCTCTTGGCTGACCTGCTCGTTTCTCTTCTTTCTCTCTGCCTCTCTTGCAATCTCCGCTCTCTCTTTGTGTGCATGTTTTGTGTGGGCGTGTCTTGTTTTGTTTACTTCTGTGCAATGCAATTCAATTTTATTTATATAACACAAAATCACAACAAAGAGTCACCTCAAGGCCCTTTATATTGTAAGGTAAAAACTCTAGATGTCCTGGGCCGGTGGCCCAGTGTCTTATGTTTTGTATTCAGGTCTGTGTCCTTGTTTCCCTGGTGTTTCCTGTTTTATTTTGGTAGTCTTGTGGTCCCTGTACGTTGTGTTTGGTTTTGCTCCCCTCTGTTACCTGATTGTGTCACCTGTGTTCCCTCCTGTGTTCTATTCCCTCATCAGTCCTTGTGTGTATTTAAGCCCTTGGTTTTCCTTTTGTTCTTTGTTCGGGTCCTTGTCGTCTTTTCATCGGTGTGATATCAGCTGTGTGTTTTGTTTCTGGAGTTTTCGAGTTTAGTTTGGTGTGGCTGGCCTTGCCCAGCCTTCAAATAAAGGTTATTAAGCACCCGTCCATTCTCGTCCTGCTCCCTGCTCCCTGCTCTAGGGTCCTCCCTGCCTTGCCTGCATCAGCTGTGACAGTAGGACCCGAACCCAGAAATGGACCCCGCAGACGATCGTCGTGAACGATAAAAGGTGATGGACTATTACCGGGACGAACGGCTGAGGTGGAAGCCGTGGCTCATTTCAGACTTGGTGTCCGAGCCTTTGCCACCTCAGCCCCGAGCCCCTCCGCAACGGCTGACTGCCCCGTCAGCTGCGCCTCCACCGCAAGCGGAACCATCGGACACCTCGCCGCAGCGCCCGCCGGCTTCCGGGAGACGGAAGCGTGGCCCTCGACGAGGGAGACGGCAGCCTTCCTCTGCTGCCACGGAGAGCTCTGCTCGGCCCCGGCTGGACCTTGCTGCAGGGTCCGCGCAGCCACCGGACATTTCCACCCCCTCGCTTGGGGGTGCCGGCTTGGTTGCCAGGGGTGACACCGCGCTCAGCCCGCCTGTGACCCCTATGGGGGCCGTTGCAGTGCACCTGGAGATCGTACGCATGCTCACAAGGCTCTGTACGCGCTGGCTCGAGCTACCCAGCGAGGAGGATCGAGAGTCTGTGAAGCGCGTGGTCCAGGACCTGGTGGCGGTGCAGCCGGGGTTTTTGGCCAGCCTGCCTGGCCCCACTCTGGATTTTGTCGGGAACTGGGTCCTCCCTGGTTCCCCGTCTTCCACGGCTGGGACCATGATATCGAAGCCACGGGTGGAGGTGGCTTCGCTCCCCAGCCCCAGTCCCCTCTGCAGCTTCACTCCCCTCAGCCCCAGTCCCCTCTGCAGCTTCACTCCCCTCAGCCCCAGTCCCCTCTGCAGCTTCACTCCCCTCAGCCCCAGTCCCCTCTGCAGCTTCACTCCCCTCCTCAGCTCCCTCTCTAGCTGCTTCAGCCCCCTCCTCAGCTCCCTCTCTAGCTGCTTCAGTCCCCTCCTCAGCTCCCTCTCTAGCTGCTTCAGTCCCCTCTGCAGCCCCGGCTCCCTCTCTAGCTGCTTCAGTCCCCTCTGCAGCCCCGGCTCCCTCTCTAGCTGCTTCAGTCCCCTCAGCAGCTTCGGCTCCCTTCTCTGTCCCCTCAGCAGCTTCGGCTCCCTTCTCTGTCCCCTCTGCAGCTTTGGCTCCCTCCTCTGTCCCCTCTGCAGCTTCGGCTCCCTCCTCTGTCCCCTCTGCAGCTTCGGCTCCCTCCTCTGTCCCCTCTGCAGCTTCGGCTCCCTCCTCTGTCCCCTCTGCAGCCTCTGCAGCTTCGGCTCCCTCCTCTGTCCCCTCTGCAGCTTCGGCTCCCTCCTCTGTCCCTGCAGCCTCTGCAGCTTCGGCTCCCTCCTCTGTCCCTGCAGCCTCTGCAGCTTCGGCTCCCTCCTCTGTCCCCTCTGCAGCCCCGGCTCCCTCCTCTGTCCCCTCTGCAGCCCCGGCTCCCTCTCCAGTCCCCTCTGCAGCCCCGACTCCCTCCTCTGTCCCCTCTGCAGCCCCGGCTCCCTCTCGAGCTCCCTCTGTAGCTCTGGCTCCCTCTCGAGCTCCCTCAGCTTCGGTCCCTTCAGTCCCCTCAGCTTCGGTCCCCTCAGTCCCCTCAGCTTCGGTCCCCTCAGTCCCCTCAGCTTCGGTCCCTTTAGTCCCCTCAGTAGCTTCAGGGCCCTCAGCGCCCTCTGTAGCTTCGGCACCCCCTCAGCCACAGTCAGCTGTGGCTCCTGCACCCAGGACATCCCCGCCCGAGGTCTCCGAGCCGCCCGAGGGTCTCGCTCCTCTTTGTCGCCGCCCGAGGGTCCTGTTCCTCTTCGTCGCCGCATGCCACGCGGCCGTCCGCCCGAGGGTCCCGCTCCTCTTCGTCGCCGCATGCCACGCGGCCGTCCGCCCGAGGGTCCCGCTCCTCTTCGTCGCCGCATGCCACGCGGCTGCCCGCCCGAGGGTCCCGCTCCTCTTCGTCGCCGCATGCCACGCGGCTGCCCACCCGAGGGTCCCGCTCCTATTTGTCGTCACCGCCGCCACTGGGAGCGCGGTCGGCCGCCGGCTCTTCGTCGCCTTCGTCCTCACCGCCGCCGCTGGGAGCACGGTCGGCCGCCGGGAGCGCGGTCGGCCTCCCCCTTCGCCTGCTCCTCTTCGTCGCCACCGCCGCTGGGAGCGCGGTCGGCCTCCCCCTTCGCCTGCTCCTCTTCGTCGCCACCGCCGCTGGGAGCGCGGTCGGCCTCCCCCTTCGCCTGTTCCTCTTCGTCGCCGCTGGGAGCGCGGTCAGCCTCCCTGCGACCCCTTTGGACTCTGTGTTTTTGGACTATTTCCTTTGTGTTTTGGGGTTTTCTTGTTTTTGTTTCCTGTGTTATATTGCCTCATCAGTCCTTGTGTGTATTTAAGCCCTTGGTTTTCCTTTTGTTCTTTGTTCGGGTCCTTGTCGTCTTTTCATCGGTGTGATGTCAGCTGTGTGTTTTGTTTCTGGAGTTTTCGAGTTTAGTTTGGTGTGGCTGGCCTTGCCCAGCCTTCAAATAAAGGTTATTAAGCACCCGTCCATTCTCGTCCTGTGTCCTGCTCTGGGGTCCTCCCTGCCTTGCCTGCATCAGCTGTGACACTAGAATAATTCAATCTGCAAGGTGGTCACTTGTCAAAACCTCACTTGTGGTGGGTACCTCATCAACTCACCTGCTCCTTGTGTGTACTTATCAAGACATTCTATTTAAGGCTAAAGAAAACCCCCAGTCAAAAGAGCTATGAAGTGTGGCTTCCATTTGTAATCCTGTCAATGTGTGACCTTGTGGAATTAACTCGCTTTGGAAAGATCTACAGGCTTTGCCCTGCGTACTTCATTCACATTTTAAGCTGTGTTTACCTCTGCCTTGTGTAAATAAACCTGCATTTCTTCTGTGTAAGGCAAGTGCATCTGCCTTTTTGTGAATGCATCATGACAGATTCTCCTCATGTTCTGCATGTCTGTTGCTCATGCTGATTTTTTTTTTCCCCCCAGATTGTTGACTTTAAACATTACCCTACAAATAATAATGTTTCTCTTAAAAGACTTAGATGTTTCAAAACATGACATACTCATGCAGTGGTCACTTATTTTTCTAATGCAACTTTTTTTTTTTGTACTTTTTCTGTAAATTTTCCAAGGAAGATCCAAGTTCTCACATATGCCTGCAGTCATGGTTGTCAGGGTGCTCTGTTCATTTTGTCACTTCTGCTTTCCCACTCTGATCCGTTAATCTTTCTGCCTGCCGTTTCCCAGCCATTCAGTCTCTGTTCCTCATTCGTAAAAACTCACTGTTTTTCTGTCATTGTGCTGTTCTTTTTCATTCTTGTAATGATATTGTTCCTGCCTGTCCTTTCCACCTCCTTGAATCTCAGACAGTCCCCACCATGTGTCATCTGTTCCATCATCACCGCCAGCACCAGCATCTAGACTCTGGTCATCTACTATCAGGAAACCATACTACTACATTGTTGAGTCTATTTGCCAAAATACTTTTATAATGCTGAGAGATTATAAAATAATGCTATTATTGTTCATGAATAAATAGTCATAAACCATTAACATTGTATTCACTTGTGTTCAATAATGTCAGGACCCCGCTGTGTGACAGGCAGAAATTGGACCCGATGCAGGACGAAACTCAAAAACAGCTTTTATTATTCGGGTTTTCCACAAATAAACAAACACAACAAAAATGGCTGGCAGGGCATCAGCCAAAAATAAACACTTTCTGCAAGTACTTCACACAACACGAAGGAGAACGCTACAAAGAACAGGACACAGACAATAAATACACGACATGTAATGAGGAAAGTGGAAACAGCCGGGGAGAGCAGGCGAGCAGAACCACACTAACGTGACAAGGCGAAGAATAAATGAAAAGTTCACAATCTAAAGGTCTACCAAAATAAAACAGGAAGTGACTTAACAGACCTACACATGTGAACTTGACAATGACAAAACTGAGGAAACAAGGGGGAAAAGGCAATCCAAATCACACAAAGTGGGAGAACCCCCAAACATCCCGAAACATAACAATCCTGGGTCCGTGACCCAGACACCCTGACATAATGAAATGATTTCATGCTCCTTTCCTTTGCTTATTTTCAAACAGAACCTTTTGTTGTGAATGAGAATCCTGTATGCTGTATATGCAAATCCACTAATTATGGATGTCAATCAAAAAGAGCAGCAGCACAAACATTTCCTAACAAATGAACTATCCACAATTCTGACCTCATGGTATTTTGTTTGATGACCACTCACTGGAGAGGCCATGTGAAAAGATATTTTTATGTACTTCTAATGTTCCCAGACTGAAGCGGGAGCATCTCTGGAGACAGTAACTTTCCCCTGGGTGGCAGTAAGATTACTTTAAGATAACAACAGTACATAATGTGCTTATCCAACTCTGACGTTGTCTTAAATACATCTGTGTATATTTACTTGATCAGAGCAGCGCATGCACTGTTTTTCCAGACGTTCTTGACGTCACTGAAGGTTCCACCATAAAGCTGCTCATCATGTCCAAGCTCAGGAGCCTTTATGGTTAAAGCGACTGTGTTTGACACAGACCAGTGTACTGTTTATTCGTTTTCCTCATTTACAACTTTACAACTTTTCGAGCTGAACAACCTTGAAGCATAAGAGCAGCGTTCGCTTGGTTATATATCAGATGTCTGTTCGTGAGAGCAAGCTTTGCCCTGTCAATGCTGGTTTTATGAAAAAGATGATTAAGACTACCTTTTCAAGAGCAGCCTGTCAGTATCTGCCTTGGCTTTGAATCTAACGTCTTTTTTTAAAACCCAGAAAATCCAATCTAATTGTGTAAGTCAGGCTCAAAGCAAACTGTATATCTTTTGGCCTCTTTAGTATGTGCACAGTTTAGTAGTGCATTAAACACTAAATGTGAAACTTTATATACCACTCACTATAACATCAATGAATAATGAACTCCAATAAAAGTAATTTTTAAAAGCCAGCGGGTAAGCTGAGATGAAGCCATGCTAGGACTTTTCTCTGGGCAGAAAAATCTGATTCACGCTAATTTAGTTGTAATAAAAGCAAAGCTTTCATTAAAAGTAATAAAGTCAGCATTGTATTGACTTCTACTGATATCACAGTGTTTTGGGGGCTACTTTATTATTCAGTACATGATGGAGAAACTTCTCTCAGTAGTTCTATTTGTTAAATTTATATAGCAAAAATTTTTTTTCTTTTGATGCAGAGGACTAACAAAACTGTTTTGGCAGTGCCCCTTCATAATCAGGCTCAATGACTGGATTGCCACCTCTTTTCAACAAATTGATGTAAACAGTTCAAACATATTTAAACACCTTTAAACCTTTAAATCGTAATAATATGAAGCAACTCATATGGTTGATTTATTTGTAATAATAACATCCTATAAATAAAATACATTTCTTCTCAGTGATCATTTTGTGGTAACATCCCTGAACACTTCTAATTTCATCCATGAGCCCTCTGTTTACAGCTGTATATGTTTCCTCTTTTCTTCTTTTCAAACTCTGTGTGTGTGTCTAACAGCTTGACACTCAAATGAGACCGGTGTTTAATGGTGTAGGATATCACAAAAATAAAACATCAGCCTGTTCTAATGGTAAACATCCATCAGCACTGGATCCTCTCAGGAAGTGCGTCAGCACTGTCAGCAGAGCGAGTTGGAAGAAGGAAAAACTGAAGTGTCCAGCAGTAACCTTGTTTTACAATGAATCACTGATTGGCGGATTATTCTTCAATTATCCTAAATTTCCTTCTGGGTAATCTAACACTGGCAGCACAACTAGGTTATTCCCGAAACTGGGCCCCAAGGGAAGATGTATGAACAAGGAGGTAACAAAGGAGGAGAGGCTGAAGCACAAGGAGCAAATAGCAAGATTGTCGCACAGGTTATATTGTTACGGCTCATTGACATCAGAGCAGTCCTGCACTGCCACAAGCTGACAATGATGAACTGATTAAGACAAATTTTCCAATAAAAAGCATCAAAAAAAAGTTGCTGTCAGAGTGAGTCTGCATGTTAATAATAATAATGATAAATCACAATTATACACATTTATTTATAGTACTGGGCCTTTTGCCCAGTGTGTTGTTTGTTTCATTGAGGTTCTGTTATTGTTGAAATTCTTCTGTTGCGTTTCTGAGTTTGCCTATGATTGAGATTCTTTGTTCATTATAGTTTGAGTCATGTGCTTATAGTTATTTGTATTTGATTCCTGTTTTCCTTTGTTCTTCTTGTCATCCTCACACCCCTTTGTTCCAGTGCCTATCTTGTCCCTCATGGTCCTTGTCTCTTGTGTTTCATATATTGTTCCCCCCCCCGTGTTATCACATCTGCATTGGTTTACCTGTTTTCTCACTTCTGTTTTCTTTCCCAGCTGTTTCCTCTTATGTATATATTGTCTGCATTTTCCCCCTGTCCTTCGTCGCGTCATCGTCAGTAGTACCCCTCGTGGTTCTCTGTGTGTCTTAGTTTGATTTCTTGCTCTTGTAGAGGCTCTCTGTGTTTCCATATATTTTGTGAATACTCACTATTCAGCAATAAAGTTGCTCCTGACTTCATTTCTCCTTTACCAAGTCCTGCATTGTGGGTCCACATCTTGCCCGCCAAACTGCCAAACTTGACATGAGGTACCTTTCAAAAAAAAACCAAAGGTAGCTTTACATACAAACGCCAAAGCTCAAAGGTCTTAGTGAATAGGTGGCATTTCTATTGGTTTTTTTTGTTTGTTTTTTTAAATGTCCAGAGATGGGACATCTCAGAGGGGAGCCTGTTCCAGAGAATGGGGGCAGCAGCGCTGCAGGCTCTGTTCCCAAAAGACTGCAGTCTGGTGTGAAGGATGAAGAGTAAGCCTTTGTCGGTGGAACACAGAATCTGGAATGGGATGTAGACGAGGAGAAGATCAGACAAATACTGGGGAGCAAGAGCGTATAAGGATTTGTAGGTAAGGATAAGGATTTTATAGGAGATGCAGGACTTGACTGGGAGGCAGTGCATAAGCATGATAAAGATGTTTAAAGTGGTAGCACAGCACGGTATCAAGAGTGAGGAGAAAGAAACAGAAGGCAGGCTATTACAAGAGGAGCGCTGGACTGCTGAACAGCAGTAGGACTGCTATCTGCTCCTTTGTGCAAAGAGGAAGAGTCAGAGTATTGCTGGACACCACCAACGGGCATGTATCTGACCCCGCGATAGTTGCATGAGGGCCCAACTTTCTTTTAGTGGGACATGTCCTCACAGCTCAGCACCATGCAGCTCGATTGACATTTATAAGAGAGTATAATGACACAGCTCATCAGTTGTACGCTGCAGCCCTCTAGTGTTTAAAAGAAAGAAAGGCCAAGCGGCACATGAAACCTGAGGAATGCCGCTCACTCTGTTCTGGTTTCTGTTTGTTTATTTTTGTGCACTGCACTTGATCATTATGTACATCCTGTAAACAGAACTGAAAAGAAACACATGAACAGAATCTTTACACATTTAAGTAATATTTGAACAGCAGACAGGCAAACACATAACTTACAGTATTCTGTATGCAAATCTGATCACCCCCATACATACCACAGGTTCAAACACACATCCACTGACTACAATATAGAGGTTAGCTTTTTAACATAGCTGTAAAATTGCAGATTCAGTCAGCGAGGGAGCCTATGAGGGTTATTTCACATGTAGGTCCTCAGTGTAAATGGAGCAACACATACGACACACTTCTCATATCTTGTAAGTCGACAAAGAAAGTCACCTCCAGATTAAAGTTCAGTATTTTCAGCCTGAGACCCGGGGTCTTGTTTAAGAACCCATTTCAGTCAAGACACGATCATCCTGCATTGGGATCCATTCGGGGTCCTTAAGCCGCTGATGAAACAACGTCTCGCACTATTTTCTTACGCTGGTCAGAATTCAGTCAACATCCTTAATGGAGCTGAACAAACTGGAAGAATAAACTCCAATGAAGGGAAAAGACAGTATGATGCCAACAGAAAATGTCACATCTTTGACCTCCATGTACAAATCAGAGAGCATGAAGACAGTAATTGTAAAGATCTTCAGTAAGCATCAGAAGAAGAACATTTTGCTGAATTTGTGTGTGGAGAAAATATCAAACAACAGGGCAAAATGGTTTAAGCTGATAGGTGGGGATCTTGTAGGATCATATTAGTGTTTTGTGAAAATGAAAAAAGAAATTGATAATTGTCTAAACAGAGATGTCTGCTTTTTAGTTATTGCATATTTTGTCATTTGCCCCACTTTACTCCACAATTATGAAATATTTTTAGCACAAAGAATTGGTGACATGAGTAATTGTATGTAAAAAGGGGACCGAACGCATCAAAATTTAGCATAATAATAAAACTGTATTTTTAATGGTTGTAGCTTGCTGGTCATATGAATGTGGTGCCTACCCCAATCTTTTCTGCTGATTATAAATGAACATGTAGCAAAAAGTAAACAAAATAAATCAAGTAATCAAAAGTAAAACATGGTGAAACTGTTGCAAATCAGTGTTTTGATGAAACAGATCAGCCTGATATGAAACGGCGATATACAGCAACGCAAAACAGAACTCATCGTGTCCTCGTTAGTTTGTGTTAAAGCACATCAGTGTAATTTCTGTGGCTCAGAAAATACAGCACCCAGTCTCAACACTAAATCTGATCACTGATCAGATTGGGATCTGGGGAGTCTGGAGGCTAGGAGCGATGTTAATAGTCTCGCATAAACATGAATTCCCTAATATTTCCTAGCAGAATGCTGCACTGTAATGAGATTCACTTTACCTGTCAGTGGTTTTAATATTTTGGCTGAAGTGTGTATTTTATAGACTATCAAAGTCTTTACACACAAACCTTGGTTTAACATAATGACCTGAAAGTCCTGAACTTTTTCTAATCAGGAGATGACATACACATTTAATTTTAGTGAACAGAATGACCTAATAAATAAATACATGGATCTTCTTCCTTCAAAGCTGCACTGGTTAAATTAATCAGTTTGTGCTTTCAGAGAGATGTAGAGCAAAAATACATTACTGTATGAGTGAGTGCAGGTGAGGCCTCAAGGTGCTTCATGTAAGGAACAGTTCGTGTGCTAATGCTAAAACATACAATCCCCAGTTCCCCATGGAAATACACAAGGCTTCAATATATCAGACACACCGATTCTTATTAACTTTCCTTCAGAAAAACACAGTAGTTTTGTTTTGATCTTTCACATGATATCCTTCATGTAATATGCAATCACTTTATAAGCAAGGATATTGTGATGTTTTTAAATCTAATACATTTTTCCTTCCTCGGTTATTCTCAGCAGGCAAAATTTTGAGGCTCAGAGGAAAGCCAACCTGTAATTACAGATTTCTAATCCAATCACTGTTCATTTGTAAACAGCCTATTTTAAGTTAAAGATGCAGTTACTTGATGCCGCTGTTTTGTTTCTTATTCCTAGGAACATTCAATTGCATGAAAAACTGTGGGGTTGATATGACTGAACTGATCTCGAATTCAGTGTTTGCTCAAAGTATATAAAAAAAAATCTGACATCAGAAATGCTTGAATGCTGTTAAATGCTTGTTGTGCCTCACAGACTTTCTCATGCTCTGAAGCGCATATGTAGAGCAGTCTGAGAATCACTTGCCCAGTTTATTCCCTGGTATTTCTTTTTCTCTCAACTCGTAAGATCCTCAGCTCTTGCTCTCTTTTGATCTGCCTCCTTGACATCCCAGTGATTTTATTTATTTTTGGATGGGATGGTTTGGGGATGTGGACTTGGAACAAGGAAGGAAAGTGTTGCATCACATACATACAGTATGGATATTAGAGCTACAGAGAGGCAGCTGTTCATTTGAGCTTCTAGTCTGGGCACAGGATGCTGTTCTATAGTCTGTCATCTCTGAAGTTCTGCATTTGTGTGGCGGGAAGAGAAACATGAGTCAAAGCATGGGTATAAAGGCAGATGTTGCAGGGTGTGGCTGCAGAATACGGACCAGAGGTGGTAATACTTTAAGGATTAGATGACAGAATCAGCAGAGATATCATCTCCTTACTCAAGTCTTCTCACGCTTCACTCAGTATAGGGGTTTTTGTCCTTGGCTCTCAAATTCTGACCAGGCATCATTTAGTTCCATGAAAATCATCTTGGCATATTGTTCATATGGTTGTCCTGTCGCCTGCGAAGGAAGAGAGAAAAGACACAACAGTTAACGCCATTAGGAGACCAGTTTCAGACATGTTGGACTTTTGGGATTCCCAGATTGCCTCTGGCCAACCACCTGGTTGCACAACAAACACCTGCTTGGAAAAAAAACCCTGCTTTGACTGGACTGTAGCCAGGAATCATAAAAGCTAAGGCATTACCTCCAAATACAACTAACAGAAAGCAATGACACACCATTTGGTTTCTTGTGTTTATTTGTTTTTACGCTGTGGTGAACCAAAAACCATACTGATAGCCAAGATTTTATCACCTTGAAAGAGACTAATAAAACTCAGAGAGGGTGTGGCCAAAACAACCAATAGAACTACACAGAATTTAATATACCTTGTTGACACATTTCATTGCTCTCATTTGTCTCTCATTTACAGTTTACTTTACTCTGTCATTGTGGTTGATTTAAATTCTTGAAGTCTACAGATTCTGTGTTTCAGTGCTGAGAGTCTGGAAGTACACAGCCCCCCAGCCTTGCTATGTTAAATATACACACACTGTTGTTATGCTAAAAGTGAAGTTGGTAAAAGTGAAGGAATCAATGGACTGGCTCCCTGTGTGGATGCTGATAAAGGCTTACCAGGGTTTATAGCTATCATTGAATCCCATGTTAATTCTGATAAGACTCCATTTTAACCCAAGCTGTGGTGTTTTACTTCAGTAGGAAAGGCCTGCCTTAATGCTTCAGCTTACCACACGTCAATTTGCTCTACTGCATAGCCATATTTTCAAGTGGATTACAAGGGAAGCTGTGGCTTGGCAAACACTGACCCAGCTCTGAGAGTGGTTCAGTCTATGCTAAGAGTATGTTCACTTCACTGAGTAAAGTCTAGAGTTTCAGATGTCTTTGTAACAGGTCAGCTTCAGGCTGTATCTGGTCTGCTTCCTTCCTCTGTGTTATTGAAATTGAAAAGCGCTTGTGCTTACATGTAACTCAGGTGGTTTCAAGTCTGTTAGAGCACCAACTTTACATTACAAAGCTGCTGCTGTTGTTGTTGTTGTTGTTGTTGCTCCTGTACCCTGGGGAGGATCTTTTGCAGTTAATGGTTCTGAATACTACACCTTTGCAGTGCTACAGTTGATGATACAAGAAGTAATCCTTTAATCCTGGTGAACAGAATTAACAGTATCATAAAGTCCTTTATTTTGATTGGTTGAGGCCTCGTTCTGATTTCCAAGTCTTTTCATTGATCACATGCTAACTAACTTTTCATTGTGTTCTTTGTATTCCTGTATTTATATATATATATATGCAAAAAGTTTATCCTCCAGCACTTTAAATATACACACACTATTGTCTATTGTATGTACTGGTTTTGTATTGCTATTGTATTTTCATTTTCTATTATTTTATTTTGATTATTCCCAGTTTTATTATTTTGATTGTACAGCGCTTTGTGTCTGCATGTCTGTGATAAGCACTTCGTGAATAAATTTTACTTATTTACTTGAACTTTGCAAATATTATTTACCATCACTGAAATTAAAGGGGAAACTCCAAATGTCAAATGCAAAATGTTATGTTTTTTACATAATAGGTAACTGTGTCATTTGTGACATCCTTCAATACCTGTTTTCTGCAAAAACAACAGCTCCAGTCATTTTAAATTTGAGAAGTCTGTATTTGTCTTGTATCGGTGCTGCTCTGGCTGATTATGTTAAAACACCAGTGATTACAACACCCTTACTCCTCCTCCTACTCTTGCTGCCTGCTCTGCATACAAAACAAAACACACCCCTTATGGATAATACTTGTATGCTGTGTTGTATGAATGCAAATGCAACCTTCATTTTTGTTTAGTTCTGTTTCCCCAAAGAAATCTCATGCCCTTCAAGCTGTAAGCACTTTTCTAAGTTCACCAACTGCTAGCTAAACTTGTCTTTCTGCAGTGTGGTGCAGGAAGATAAAACGGGGCGGGTTTATTAAGGATTATCTTGGCCCAAAACAGCTAGTGGCTGTTCCGAAAACTGAAGGAAGTGTTAAGAGTGAATCAAAAAAGTAAAGATGCTTAAAAAAAAAAAGAGTAAACAGTTCCCCCTTTTTCCTAAAGGGGAAATGTTCATTTCAATCAGACTGAGGACTGGACTTTGACTAGGCGATTGCAGCACCTTGATTCTTTTCTTCCATTCTGTTATAGATTTGTTGCTGTGTTTGGGATCATTGCACTGTGGCATGATCAGTGTTCAGCCAGACAGATGGCCTCACATTTGACTCCAGAATTCTTTGATATACAGAGGACTTCATCGTCCACTCAATAACTGCAAGGTACCCAGGTCCTGTGGCTGCAAAACAATCATCACCCCCACCACTCCTACTTGTGCTTGACAATTGTTATGACGTGTTTGTGCTGATTATGCTGTGTTTGGTTTTCACCAAACATGGTGCTGTGCACTATGGCCAAATATCTCCACTTGGGTCTCGTCTGTCCAGAGGAGATTGTTCCTTGTGGTTTGTTCAGATGTAACTTTGCAAACCTAAGCTGTGCTGCCATGTTCCTTTTATAGAGAAGAGGCTTTCTCTTGTAATTTCTCTGAGCATTGTACAGTCAGATTGGGATGAATTTGCTGTGTTAACACACACCTGAATGCTTCAGACCAGCAAACTGCCAAAATGTCTGCTTTTATAGAGATGCTCAGACTTGCTGATGGCCAATTAATTGAGTGCATTTGATCAGCAGCACCTGCCTGCTACTTACCCTCTTAATTACTATGGAAGCAGTAAAGGTGTACTCAGCTTTTCATAGGACTGCAGAGTCTTGTGAAACCTTTCTTTTCATAGGGTTATTTATGCTTGTGAGCATCTTCTTTCAGATTATACCTACCAATCTGAGCTACTGTCATAAGTACATGTTTGTTTGTTTTTTACCATTTTTTTAAATGATGATTATTATTTTGTATCACAACAATAGCCACATAATATCCATAATTGGTTATGGGCCTGATCTAAAGAGAAGAAAGTCAAAATGAAGACAGTCACTGCTTATTTATCTGATTTTACCTTCAGTTGCTTTTATATCTGAATATCCTGTTATTACAGCTGATTTATTCTGTGTATACAGATTAGATGTAAAGTCGGAGAAGCCTGTATTCTCGTCTGTCTCACCTTATCTGGATGAACAACCAGGACTGCTTTGCGATAGACCTTCTTGACCTGTTCTGGAGTAACCAGGTCAGCCATGCCCACAGGCTTCCAGCGTGTCTCTCCTTCCCAAAGCACTGTGTGCATGGTGGAGAGCAGAGCACGGATGTTACGCTCCTTCCCCTCAATCCAGTCCAGAATCTAGGGCACAGAAGAGGGAGGCGAAGATCAGGAGCCAATAACCAGTAGAGACCAGGTTTGAAACAATTATTAGCATAAATGCTTTCAGTAGTTCTGGCTATGGTTTAAAAAAGAAAAGGAAAAAAAGGAGCAATTAGATGAACCAAAATTTGGTCATGGAAGACCTACATTGGTCGCTTCATTAACTCTAGAATAAACAGAAAAAGATTAACAGCCAAAGGCTTTTGAGTTCTCTCCTACTTTAGGGAATCACTGAACTGCTTCTGTTAAGCTCCACTAGATAAACACACGACCACCACCCAGTGAAATTTCATCAAAAACTAATTCTAATCAGGCATAATTAAACAAACTCATTAGTTCAACTTCATTAGTATAAAAACAAAAATAGCCCATGCCTTTAGTTTCTCAGGGTCCATTTCTTTGGCCATCTCCTCCTTCCTCATCTCTGCTATAGTCCTGGGCCCTTTCTTCTCTTTGGTCCCTGCAAAGCCCTGACCAGACAGCAGGTCATCAAAGTTGGCATCTGAGGCTTTGGGCTTCGAACCTGACAGAGAGGCAGACAAACACAAGGACAGAATACTTAAGTTACAAAGGCACTAATGATTATACAATGAGAAGAAGAAGAATGAATCTGTGTGTATAGCATGAAAATGTTCAAGAATGAATAATGTAGCCATTCAAGTGCTGTAACTCCTCTTCCTCTTTAATGTTTGCAGCTATTTTCTTAAACTTTTAACAGCGCAAAAAAATCCAAAACACCCAGTATCTCCAGCTTACCCATTCCAGCCTGTGTTTTTCCCGCTGCGCTGGGTGAGCCTCCTCCCATTGCAGAGAAGCTAACATTGTAGTTGGGTCGATTCTGGGGCGATGTGTGAGGCATGGAAGTGTGGCTGGGGCTGGGCTTTGGCTGTGAAGTGGGACCCTGTCCCTGCGGTTGCCACCCTCCACCACTTCCACCGGGCTGCCACGAGGGGAAATTGCCTCCTGTGTGGGGCTGCCAGGCTCCTGTGTGCTGGGGAGATGGTGGAGGCCTCGATGGGGAGCCCATTGGAGGGAAGGAAGGGGTTGTTCCAGTAGGGGTGGTGGGCTTGCTTGAGAAGCCAGAACCTCCTAGTCAAAAGGACAGTGATTATGGCATGTGAGGTAGTGGCAAAAATGGCAAAAACTTAAGAATATTTCCAGTGTCTGACCTCCAAGGCTTCCCCTCAAGTTGCCGATATCAGCAAATGGGTCTAGAGTGTTTGGCTTGGTTTGGTGGGTGGGGGTGCTATGGACTGAGCCAGTGGGACTGGTCGTGGCTGACCGGCTGCCCACACCAAAACCTCCTGAATGAATCAGCAAACAGTAAATCAGAAAAAAAAACAATGACACTGATGCCAATGAGTTTTACAGTATCTTGGATTAACATACTGGACGAACAGTGTGGTATCTGCCTGTGTACTGCACTTCACTGTATATGTATGTGTGTCTGTGTGGTTGGGAGAACCTGTGCTTGTAGTAGCAGGTCTGTTCCAGTCCCATCCGCCCATGGCGTTTTGCTGCTGAATGTTGACAGTAGGGGTGGTAGGTGGGACGGGGAACTCCGACCTGTTGAAGCACATAGTCATTGGTCACAGGCAGAGCACATAGACAATGGGAGCTGAGTGACATGAACCCATTCAGCCAAAGAAAATAACAACAGGGTTGAGTCTCATGGCAGCTCTTGTAACTATTAGTTCTTAAAACTAAACTTATAGTTGATATGACAACATACAAAGTGTGCGCAGAAGGCTGAAACCTCAAACAATTTGATTAATTCTGTCGGGCAAAGCTTAGGTTCAAATCTGCTTTCACAACTGTGAGTTTGGTCACCTTTGTGTTGACAATATGTGGTAGATTAAATGCTTTCTTTTAAAATAAGCATGAAACATCCCATGTCCTTCTCTTACTTCATCATGCACATGCTACTGTAAAGGCTTAAAGTACAAAAACGTGTAAATCTCTAGTAGAAAATTGCCTTCCCCTGTTTGAAGTTGAAAATACCGTCTATGGTGTGGGGAAAATATTACTAGTGGATGTGTAGGAGCATGTGTTGGAGCTGAAATATGCACTATCTCATGCAGTGGCAATGAGATGAGCCGCAAATGCTTCACATACAGCATGCAAACTCATAAATTACAAAGTATACATTAAAGCAGGAATACAAAACAAAAGCCACTTTCTTGCAAGGCTAATGTCTGAGTAAGCACAGTGCAAAGCTAAAAATGGAAATATACACTGCTTAAAAAAATTAAAATCACACTCTGAAAACACATCAGATCTCAACGAGAAAAAAAATTATTCCTGATATCTATACTGATGTGGCCTGGGTAATGCATTCGAGTAAAAAAATTATGCCGCAGGCTAGTCCATTTTGCTTAAATTTCATTGCAGCAACTCAAAATTGTACTTAGTAATTTGTATGGCCCCCACACGCTTGTATGCATGCCTGACAATGCTGGGGTATGCTCCTAATGAGATGACGGCTGGTGTCCTGGGGGATCTCTTCCCAGATCTGGACCAGGACATCACTGAGCTTCTGGACAGACTGAGGCACCTTGGATGGTGAAACATAATGTCCCAGAGGTGCTCTGTTGGATTTAAGGTCAGGCAAGCGTAGGGGTCAGTCAGTGGTATCAATTCCTTCATCCTCCAGGAACTGCCTGCCTATTCTCATCACATGAGGCTGGGTGTAGGGTCTGCCAATGGGTCCAAGGATGCCATTAGGTATCATCCCGATAATGCATCCCTCCATGGATATGCTGCACTAATTTACCACCAAACTGGTCACATTCTCCACAGCTTCTTCACATGCTTTGGCCACGTCCCGTAACATGTGCTCAGGGTGAACCTGCTCTCACTTGTGAAAAGTACAGGGCGCCAGTGGCAGACCTGCCAATGTACGCTCTGGCAGTGCTTATCCTGTTCCTTATTGCACAGAGGAGCTGATACTGGTCCTGTTGATGGGTTAAAAACCTTCTACGAGTCTGTCAGCTCTCCTAGAGTAACTCCTCCTGGAATCTCCTCCATGCTCTTGAAGCTGTGCTGGGAGACACAGCAACTCTTCCTACAATGGTACATATTGATGTGCCATTCTGGAGGAGCTGGACTACCTGAGCAACCTCTGTAGGGACCAGGTATCATCTCATGCTATCAGAAGTCACACTGACCTTAGCCAAATGCAAAACTGTGGGGGTGGGGGGCATCAGAAAAGATGAAGAGGGAAAAATGTCAGTGGCCTTCACCTGTAAAGGCATTCCTGTTTTGGGGGTTGTCTCATTGTAGCACCTCTAGTGCACCTGTTGTTAATTTCATTAACACCAAAATAGCTAAAACTGATTAAAAAACCCCTCTGCTACTTAACTTTTCCTTTAATTTTTTTGAGTAGTGTATATTTAAAATACTCTGCAGTTGGGTTTTGGTGGCAGTTTAAATGGAAGCAGAGATGAAGCAAAATAATCATAGTGGAATCTTATATGTTCAAATATTTTAAAACATGCCTTACCCTAACCTGGAAATGCTTTAAGTACACCCAAAAAGATGGTGTGGGAAAATGTTCAGCAGAGCAGTAGGAGCATGCCTTACCAAGGCTTGTAGGCTGCAGGGTGGGTGATGGTGAGCGAGCAGCATGCAGGAAAGGGTCTGGCTGCCCCACTTTACCTGGGCCAAGGAATGAACCCATCATATCCTGAGGCTTAGGAATGGGACCCGTCCCAAAAGGATTAAATGCTGAGGAAAACAATCCACCAGTGTTATTGTATTATACTGAAGAACTGCATTTGTAATAGTTATAACGTCATCAGTGCCTAGTATGTACCATAACATACTGTATTTGAAGTCTAGTTTTAGATTGAGTCTAAAATCAAGTGCACTTTCAAACTTCTCACCTGGTGGAGCAGGTGAGGGGCATGGCGAGGCAGTGTTGGGGGCAACTTTGTGTGGAGTGGACTGGGCAGATGAAGACCCACTGGTTGGCTGATGTGGGGCTCCAAACAAGTCCCCTAGGAGGTCGGTGGTTGCAGCTGATGTAGGTGGGGGCTGAGATGATGGGCGGTTGACTTCTACCCGATCAAGGCCAAGAAGATCCACTTCCTCAGCAGGAGCAGGGACGGCAGAGGCTGGAGCAGGGAGGTCAGGTTTCTGGTGGGCTGCACTGGCATTGCTTTGTTGGCTGGAGAGAGACAGCATTTCATCATCTGACGGCTCGCTCTCCTCGCCGCGGCCCCGACCATCTGGACCTCCCTGGGACCGGCTTGGCTCTGCAAAGGTATGAGATGGAAAAAGAAAGAAGTAAAGAGTCATGAGAAAGACTCATCTGTCATGAACAAAGCAGCAACTGGAGAGATAACAAAGCAGACAAAGGGAATTAATGTGAATTTTAGAGAAAAAGGGATAAGAGTGAAGCAGAGGATGATGGGAAACTACACAGGTCACCACTTCTACAGCTATTTTTGCTATGATATTACACACTTACACACTGTCTGCCAATAAGCTCCAGTTGGTAGTTGCTTTAAGCTAATTGGGAGGAGGTGTCTAAAATATAATAAATTTCAATATAAAATAATATGATACAAAATACAAAGAGGGGATGGGATGTACAATCTGGCAATAAGCAGTTATATCAAGAGCAATATTTCATTTTGGTAGAACATTTTAAATTTAAATTTGTGGCCTGGACAGTTTTTCCCTTTATTTCCTTTTGGGACCACATGTTTTTCCCAGTTCTCTATATTCATAAAAACAATCTTAAAAACATGCCTCTGGATGCTCACATATACACACCTACACACATACACACCTACAAACACACACACACACGTATATTTGTGTGTCTGTTGTTGCTGTATATCATTGGAATCGTGTTGAAGGATTGGTGCTTTACGCAAGATGCAGGGCGAAAATATTTCTACCAAAATGATACATCATTGCAAAGCAATAATGGGCTAAATTTCAATTCAATCAGCGCAGCTCATAAATGGAAACAACCAAATGGGTTTTCCAATAACCCAGAAATCATTCTGGGCAGAGTATGACTGAATTGAAGCAAGCCCTGGTTAACTACACTCACTGTACATTTCCTCTAACAGGTCTGTGATCTTCTCTACCATCTTACCCTCCAGATCCAAGCCCTCCATCTCATCTTGCAGGGATAGAAATGAGTCAGATTAGGTTCTATGACTATGTGTTCATGTATACAGTAAAACCACTGACACTGATATTGGAAAACATCGTGTGAATGTTACTCTAGAGAGCAACCACACCCGATGATGTAAACAACACTCCCAAAGCCAGTGGTCTCCCCAGAAGGACAATGCTACTCACTACCCTGTAGAGAACCTGGCCTCCAAGAGACCTCACACCACAACCTTAAAGATCTGCATCAAACTTATTTTTACCAGACATCTCTCACCCCGTAACCTGGATGCGTGAGGGTATCGTCACAATATTAGGCAATATTAGGCATTCTTTAATGTTGTGTCTGACTGCTGTCTGTCTGCATTAAATATTTTCTTGTGAGAACCAGTATAAATATTACAAATAGTAGTAAGTAGTCATTTTTGTCTAGCCTTTATTAGGATACAAAGTAAACTTATGTAAAGTCAATCCAGGTTTGGAGTTAGGGTTCATGTAGCATTATGATTTGTTTTAATTAAGGCTACAGTTAAAATTGTGAAGGCTAAAAAAGCAGATGGCCAAAAAAAAAGACAACTAGAAACATTTTCAATTCAAAATTTCACATTTAAGATGTTTGATACAAAGATGCTATTTGTGAATCAAGCTAATTGCTTATTTAATAGCTAACCGGTATTAAATACACTAACAGGTTTCGCTTTAGTTTTCTTGTCTCTTAGCTGTATATTTTTAGCTTGATGATGCTGCTGGTAAAATCTGACAATTTTAACAAAGACTCAACAGTTACTTTCCAGCAGCTGCTTGCTCCTAAAGCAAAAAGGCAAACTTAAAATTCAGTACTGAGAGACCAGCTCTGTTTTTTCACAGCCTGTTACTGTAATAAAAAATAAATAAATAAAAAGAAGAAGAAGAAGAAGAAAAAAAGTTTGGACATTGTAATTTAAAAACCAATGTTCAAACTTGTGAAAGCATCAAACACAGATTTATTTCTTTATATAAGCCCATACAGGCGTGGGATCAAATATGAGAGGTCCAAGTGGTGCTTTTGGATTGTGACCTCGTTCGATGTGGGGAAAAAACACTAATCACTTTTCTTTCTTTTCTGTAGCTGTGTAATAAAGGCCCAAAATGTGAAATGCAGGGGAAAAAAACTACATAGCTTGTTTTAAGCTTTTCATCTTAAGCATAATGTACATTATTTTATAGACTGAACACCAGTGGTTACCCCAGCATAACCCTCCCATTATTACCAGCAATAGCCAATGCGTCCTGGTGTTCCTGGTGACCAGAGAAGAGCACATTTGGGCTCAGGTCTTTACAAGGGAACTGCTCCCATGGTGGTGTCAGGTCTTTCTGTTTGTCCACCCCTTCTACCTCCACATCCAGTATCACATGGAAGAGCTGGGGATATTTCTCTGGAGAGTCACAGGCATCGAGCTCTGGTCTGAAAGGAAAATTAAAGTGTGTGAGAACGAAAATGGATGTGAAATTGCACAAGTTAAAACAGGCAACAGTGTGGAAATGGCAGCAATATTATTTTCAATACTGAAAAACCACAATTCCAGTAATTGTTAAGGACTTTTATAAGGGATTGTTCTTACTTGTTAAACTTTAACATAGTGGTTCCAGGACAAATGAAGCCAGTGTGGAATTGAATCTGGAAGATCTGAGTGTTGGACACCTAACACAAGCAGGAACAAACATACATTTTTGATATTTTGATATTTTGGTATATTATATTTCATATTTTACCAACAGTATCCTTTGGTCAATCATCCCTTACCTGATGAAAATTACACCAAAAAATATTACAAATTAAGTTTTTGCATGTGATAAATCTTTACTTATCAGGTTATATTTGTATCGCACCTATGGAAGGCTAAATGTCATGTAATAAAATATATCATATATACCTATGTGCCAATATTTCAGTCATAAGAATATAGAAAGACAATGATAACCAGATTAAAAACAAAACTGGACCAAACTAAACCAAAAACAAATTCTATAAACAGTTCATAATTGCATCTTTCAGCACTGCCGTGACTGAGTATATCTGCATATTTCTATAAATGAGGCAAATCATTTATCTGCCTCCAGCTTCATGTTTCTTCTTGTCTCTTGAACTCTGATATCTTGGTTACAATCAGACACTGTTTGTACAGTGGCCAATATTTTATTATGATCTTATGCCAACACAATCTTTCTAATACTGTCATTGTGCTTTAGTTAGATCGTGCTGATTCCTAGTTTGATTAAGATGTTGAGGTGTATTAGTACTAACACAGATTAAGCAGCATGGTGGTGCAGTGGTTAGCACAGTTGCCTCACAGCAAGAAGGTCCAGGGTTTGAATCCACCACCGGGACCGAGTTTGCATGCTCTCCCTGTGTTTGTGTGGATTTTCTCCGGGTACTCCGGTTTCCTCCCACAGTCCAAAGACATGCAGTTATTGGGGATAGCTTAATTGTTGGTGAGTGTGAATGGTTGTGTGTCTCTGTGTGTTAGCCCTGCGATAGGCTGGCGACCTTTCCAGGGTGTACCCTGCCTCTTGCCCTATGACAGCTGGGATAGCCTCCACGACCCTGAAAAGGATGGACTGATTAAGCAGAAGTGTACCTTTGCCTGCAGACGCCCTCCAATGGTTGACCTCATGTGGTAGACTGAAACCACAACATCTCCTTGTACACTTACACCCAGAGGGAAAACTACCTTGCCATCCTGGACCCGGTGCTCTCTGAGCATACAGAGAAAACCGAAGGAACAAAAACACAGAGAATGGAAAAGTGAACAATATGAAGATGCAGCAATTGTGTAATTGAGGGGAAGTGTTGCAAAGCAAGGGGGGGTTGGGGTGACGATGCTATACTTTCATTCACATCATGCTCAGCATAAACTCTTTGAGACATTTCAAATTATTCTAATACAGAACTGCAACACTACAATATTTTCTGTGATGCTATGGCAATGCTAATTAGATGCTATTAAACTTTTATTAATCTCACTAATGTTACTTACCTCATCCTCTCATACTCCTGTGCGGTGGTGAAAATCTTGGTCTCTCCGATGAGGACATCACAGAAGGGCCGACAGCCGCTACGCTGCTTATTGAAACAGGGGATCGGACTCATAGTGAGGGCCTTGATCATCAAGGGCTTAGAGTGGGGTAGGTTAGGCTTCTCTGATACCATGCTACATACATAGCCTATGTACCTGCAGGTAGAGAAGAAAAACAAAAGCTTCAACGTTTCAGCGTGTTAGCCTGAAATGGCACATGATCTGAAATTGTGCTGTAAGAGGTAGTTCAGAAAATTACACAGAGGACAGAAAATGTGTTTTTCATAAGTGTGAATGTGTTTTAACCTCATTAAATAAGTGATTCTTTATTAGAAGTTGGTAAATGTCCAGCTTCAATGAAAAATAGACTGTAGTTCTACTAGATAATGAGCCGTGGCATCTAATATCAGAAAAATCAAGGAGGACCAAGCACAAGACGTGTCTCCCATTTTGCTTCTTCCCTTTCTCAGTCTCTGTCACATTAACACACCCACATTCACTGATGCAAACCTCCGGTGTGAAGGCCAGAGGCCGGAACCTGGCCTTTTGGCGCTGAGCAGCTGCATGGCGGGAATTGGATTGTTGAAGAGGTGGCAGAAGCAGAACATGGCACAGACCAAAACACCTGAAGGAGCTCGACCATCCTGAAAGTGCAAAAACAAAGCTACATTAATATACCTTTGAGCCAGTATGCTAATTACATTTACTTTTTATCCTTACAGGAATTTCAGCACTGAAGATAGTTGGGGTTTTTGTTTGGTTAAGTAACATTTCACATGATTTAAAAACTCAGTTGCACAAATGGGCAAGTAAATTAATGTAATTTGCACTAGAATTTTTTATATTTTTTCCATCTATTCACAAGCATAAAGTTCATTTCAGGTTGCGCGAATACTCCAACATTCTTGTGAACTGAAGCAGTAAAAACAGCTTTTTAAAAGGAACTGTTGGGTTAAGATTATGCAAGAAGGAGTAGTTTGTCGAGGCACAGCCAAACCCATGATGACTTGGCAATGACGTGCCCTGGCACATGCCAGTCTACAGTATTCCTGTCATGGAATAAGAACAAAGAGAAACTCTGTTTCCTTTGAATAAGTCAGAGACCGTTGGATTTCCAAATGTGTCTAATGCTTAGCTGTGCCTCATATTGCTTAAGTGTTACTTATATAAACTTATGTGCACCAAAAGTGCCTTTCACCCACACCTAAATAAAAGATCCAAAGAATACAACCATTCTACAATTAGCCTATTAAAATGTGACTTGTATCTACTATTTTCATTGAGCATCTCAGGCCAAGATGCACATCTGTAAACGAAAGTTTCTATTTGAATTCTATATGCATTATTAATAAATTAAACTATATGGAGGATCATGATGAATATGATGTAGGGCTACTATATGTGTGTCTCCTTACCGAGCATGTGATTACACAGACATTCTTGGGATTCTGTTTGAGCCAGTTGTGCATGTTCTTGCACACAGCAAAGAGGTTGTGGAGGCTGGGTGCTTGGCGTGAAGGCCAATTACACTCCGAAACCTGTATTGAAGCGATGCCAGGAATAACAGGAAGGAGAAGGAAAAGGAGTTCCATAAAAAGAAAGAAACGTGGCAGATCAGAGATATGAGAAGGCAGGAAAGGGTTGAGGGAAAAAGGAACAGAAGGGAGGAAACGGGAGCGGTGGAAGTCAGTAACAGCACTGCAGCAGCAGAGCAACACAACAGACCAGTTGCCATGATGAGTCATCGGCTAAAGATACAGTGCCTTCCCCATGCAGACAGGGGGCCATCTTGACCATGTTAACTCCACAGCTTGACTCCTCAGTTTCCACATTAATAGGAAACTTGGCTATGAAAAAGAGTTAAATGCCACAATTCAAGGACCCCATGCTGAAAGATATTCATAATCATAGTTATTTTATTTGCAATATTGACTCTCCATGTTTTCAAATCACAACTCAAAACTTACCTGTTCAAGATTGCATACTCGCTTTAGTTCCTTTGGTCATTTTTAGTTTCTGTTTGTGCTTTATGTGATGTGTTTTGTTTGAACCCCTGTAAAGTGTCCTTGGGTGTCATGAAAGGTGCTTACAAATAAAATGTTATTAATTAATTATTAATATAAAAACAAAGAGCAATACGTAACTGAACCAAGTAAAGAGGGCATAACATC
>JAMQGT020004435.1:0-15154 GCA_024447675.2 Pterophyllum scalare
ACTATGCCAGTATCACCAGTTCTGTTTTCCTTCATTATCAACTACCGTCACACATGCTAATCATGTCTACTTTTAACTAACAATGCCAGAAAATACCTCTGATAAAAGATGATTTTTTTTTTTTTTAGACTTTTAAATGTCTCTATTTTTTGTCTGCACGAAGATGAACGAACTGAGCACGTGCACATGGAGAACCGTGACTATGGCCTGTTTCTGATTGGAGGAATTCAAGGTGTTACGACTGTCCCTGGTTCCTCCTGCTGGGTTAACTGATTAGATAAGTGAACTGAAAAATGGCAGGAAGATAAACAAAGAAGTAGAAATAAAAGTAACTACTTTACAGCGAGGTAAGAAATACTGATCGTATTTCAGCTTCAGGAGGAAGGAACTGCAGGAAAGTAAAGGACAACAGCAGCTCAGGGAAATAAAGCCAGCAAAGGAAAAGTTCAGGGCTTCAATCTTTTATTGGAGAGGTTAAAAAAAACAAAAACACTTTCATTTGCATGTGAGTGTCAAAAATGCACACACACATACACACAAACACACTGCCAGCCATTCAACAGGTGCAGGTTTGTGGTGGAAATGTTGGGGGTGTTTGTGTAGGAATGTTAATTTCCTGTTTTTTTTCCCCTGTAAAATTGGCTGCTGAGATGCAGCCAGCTGATGTCAGGGTCTCTTTCAAAAACCCTCTCACAATGCACACTCACTCCAACTCCACTCACACATTTTTTAAATAACTTTTTCCCCACACATTGTAAACACAAGCATCTCATACGAATCTGGAATTTTTCTCATTTATGCACATTAACTACCTGCTCGTCCCCCCTCTCTCACAACACACACACACACACACACACACACACACAAGCACACATACTTACTGACCACTCTGATGCCAAAAAGCCAATTACCCAGTCTGCTTTTTAAACAGAGCGTGCTACATTAGCGTTGGGCTGTGTGTTTAAACAGGACTAATAGTTGAAAGGTTAATTGCTGGTGCAGCAGTAAGCAGTCTGTAGTAATCACCAGCTATTACCTCATGCTGTAATTACTTTCTGTAACACCAAGAAACTGGAGTAAGACATTAAATATATTTTACAGAAAGGAGTGAAGGCTGGCTGTAAGCTAACACACCGAATGGCACTGGCATTAAATCAACAGTTGTAACTGGCATGATAAAATTAATGTATTATTATAAGGGCACCAGCAGCAGGATAAGCATTTATGCATGCTGTAAAAGCTGTGCAAAGGCAACGCTGATGGAGACACGTGTGGATGCAGCTTAAGCAAAAAAATGTTTATGGTTACTCTAAGACCTTCATGAATCTACAAACTTCAAGACAATAAGAATGAAGTATCTTCACAGGTCCTCTCCCTTCTGACAAATCATGACCTGAACGCTTAACGTCTCCAAACCCAGTCTGCGTGTGTCGGATGATCATGTGAGGTTTTGCTGTGCTTGGCCACATCAGGCGCCAGCTGGTTTTTGGAGTCCGAGCGTCATTCGTGTTTCCAGCTAGCGCACGTCTGCGTGGCCTTCAGCAACTTTTGTACAGTCGCTGCAGGGATTTGCCCTTTATTAGCTTTAATTGGGATCAGCACTGAAGTTTAATGTGTGATAGTCACAGGATGAGAACCCAAATTCAGGACACATAAAGGGAGAGTACCAGATTAAAGTAATACAATCCGGGGGGGGGGCAGGCAAAAGGGCAAGACTGGAAATCATCAACACGAGAGGAAACAGGAAGCTGGTTTAGCTAACAACTCAGTTTGTTAACCGTGGCTACTGTACATTACTGATCTGTGCAAAGCTTTAGTCTAGAACACACGGATCCATGAGCAGCCATTGGTTGTGTTGGAACTGGTCTGCGATGGAAAAATGTGTGTCACAGCTGGATCTCAGAGATGATGTGAGTATCTGAGTGAAGATGAGGCTGACACGACATAAAGACTAAAACTGGACTAAACGTGTTTAAAATGACATTTTTTGAAAGGTACATGAGTCTCAGTGGGTCCCCCCAGTGACTCTGAGCCCTCCGCCTGCGGGTATCTCAGGCTCTGGGGGAACATATTCAGAGCTGACTGAACTAATGCTGATCAGCTGTTCTGGAACAGGAAACTCAGAGTTTCCAGCTTCACAGTTAATCAACTCAGAGTTTATTTTTAAACTCGGAGTTTGTCGAACATGCTTCCTGGAAAAGGGCCCGGGAATACTAGAAACACAAGACGATGGCTGGAAATGCTCGAGACAGTCCGTCAGCCAGGGAGTGCTAAGCAGGAGGTATTTCCACTGAAGAGGTGATCGGCTAATTGGATGCAGGTGCGAGGGCTGCGGCACAGGTGAAGCTGATTAGGGCAGGGCGGGCAAATACAATAGAGGGAACAACTCTTATTATTTGAAACGTTCGTGAGTGCTGGTAACAGAAACACCAGTTCAGCGACTGCACTTACAGCAGGTGAGGCCGAGCAGACGCCTGTGTCCGCAACACGTTCACTCTGAGGCTGGAGTGGAGCATTTTGACACGGCAGTCTTTGGCCACTCGATCATTTCCAGCCCTAGAAGCCGCCGTTGTAGTAGTTGTAGTGGTACTGTTAACAATACCAGCACTACTATTAACTCTTGGTTATAAACGAACTGTTTCCACAGTCACGTTCTCTCTGTTGTTTCTCCGTGCGAGGCTCATCAGTTTGTTTCCGTGCAGTAATGTAAACCCATCTCCGTTTCCCCCCTTGATTCACACCCGCTACCCCATCCACACACCTCTGTGTGTCCTGTAACATATGTGAATTTGTCAGTTGTATTTCTCACAGCCAAGAAAACATATTTTAGTCACATGAAGAAATCCACAATGCACCAAACCTATTAATTTTCCTCTTGGCAGCCTTTTAATGTGAGTTTGTAAAGCATATGTTTTGACACATAGGAAGCAGTTAACATGAGGGTATTGTGTATGTTTGTAACTGCATCGTTACAAAACACACAACTATAGGGCCCCCAGCTCCTTAGAGGAATATTTTAATTTGCACTTGATGGTGTGTGCACCAGCAACCAGTGAGCAACGTGATTGGGTAAGAGCATCTCAGAGTATTTCCAAGGTAAAGATGGGCAGAGGGTCAATCCTCTGTGCTGCAAAATAGTTCACCGCATTAAAATATTCAGAGGGTGATTATTTCATCTGGTTTATTTCAGCAAGAAAATGCCAAAACGGAGTCTGCGCTTATCTCAGCATCGTGGCTCCACAGTAAAATGGCCTAAAATGCTGCTGAGAGCATCATGAACCTGCTGCTCCTCTGCCGAGTTTTAACCTGCAGAGGGGCTGAGATGCTGAAAACAAAAATCTCACCGCCAATAACGACAGTATTTCTCATTTAACATTTGAGTCATTTTTTTTTTACCGTTTTTATCTAAATACACTGTAAATGATTTGCCGTCCGTATTTTTGGGTGGTCGTTACGGGAGCGGTAAATCAAATTTAAACGAGGATATTTAAGGCGCACCTTTAAAAGCGCGGACTTAGAGGGATTAAGGAGGAGCGGAAGATGGGAAGGAAGCACGAAAACTGGGAGACGGGAGGGAGGAATGAGGGAGATTAATAGATTAGAGAGAGGGAGAGGGACAACGTAAGAAAAAGGGAGCGAGCGAGAATTAATGGGAGGCAGAGGAAGGAAGAGAGAGAGAGGAGGCACGAGAGAATGAAAGAGAGAGATTAATAGGCGGCAGAGGCAGTTCAGAGAGGAATGCTGACAGGTCTCTTTCAAGTGTTGGAGACGCACCCGCACCCACATACAGGCCCCTCCAGAGAGCAGGTGGAGACATCACTACCATCTGTGTGCCACAGCTTCAAATATTACTACTGACACGCACATATATTGATATATGTGTTGTATGTAAACACAATCACATACGCGTGCATATTGGGAATTTAAAAAAAATCTTATTTTACTTTTCAGCTCCACCTCCCTCTGCTCCGCTCTCTGTCTCTCCATCATCCTTCCTTTAATGTAAAAGGTAAATCAGTCTGAATACTCTGCATCTGAACTGGCCATCTGTTCTGCACACACATCTGCACCTAATACGCACGCACATCTCAGACTCCCTCTTAAGTTAAACCACTGAAGTTTATTTATGGTTTATTAATTTCACGGGAGTTAGCGGCTTCGCTGTAAAGGTACCGGTGAGTGACGAGCGCGCCGCCGGTGGCTTCTCCGAATGTTTTTCAGCCAACTTTTTCTCCGTGCAGTTTCATTCTTACACAACTGCACGGCAACATCGGCACATTTAAGGGGAGAGAGATGCAACTGAATTAACATTTCTGTTATAAATGCTATCAGACCATCAAGACTGTTATCAATTATAATCACTGTAGCTAATGCTAGTTGGCTGCTCTCGCTACAGTGAACGGTGCTTATTTTTAAGGTTTCTTTGAGTTTCCCTTTAGTTTGCTATCCATATGAATCTCGTGAAAGAGGTCCTTTCCTAGATATCCGGAAGCAGATGACACCAACGCATGCGCACTCAGAACTGGGCAGCGACACTACCATTTAGCTAGCAGTGTGTAGCATTGGTGAACAAATTGTCATCAGGTTTTTGACCTCTGACCTTCTAGTGAATAAGAGCTGGATAAAAGGAATCAGTGTTTTCATGTTGAACTGTTGCACAGCTGATGCCCTCAGCCTCCTGCGTCCAGGTAACAAGGAGATGTCGTACCTTCACGGTGGTGGAAACAAGCTTCCATACAAATGACTGCAACAGGTCGCCTCTGTTCTTGTTCAATAATGACCAGAGTACACACACTTTCTGGCCTGATGGTAGGTGGTGGAGGCCACCTTCTAAGCCACATCTTTAGGAACGATAACCACTGTTGCAAATATATCGATACCGAATGTAATACAATGAAAATGAAAATGCTGGCAAAAACACACACACACACACACATGCAGTACAATGTCCAGTTGTAATGACTGCAGCATACTGTTAAACTTTTAATGATTACTGTGGTACTGCATGTCCACCATCCACCCCGACCACCTGTGGTAGGTACTGCGGCACTTTCTACATTCAAAAATTGATGGAAAATATATTGCCTCTGAACATGACGCATCTGCTGCATCTAAATAAAAAGATCCAGTAGATGCTTTATGTTCTCTCTAAGAGAAAAGGTGGCAACTCCTACATGAACTCCTGAATTGCTTTATGGAGTGTATGGAGACTTAATGCCCTGATATGAGAGGATATGTGATTTTTGGCTTTGAATTTATCCCCAGGCACTGTGGTCTCACAGCAAAAAGGTCTTGGGTTTGAATCCAGGCTGCTGCTTTTCTGTGTGGCGTATGCTGGTGCAGCAGTAAGGTATGCTGGCTTTGGGTTAGGCCATAGTTGTGAATGTTTGTCTGTCTCTCTGGGTGTGGGCATCAGTACGGGAATCCACCCTTAAAAAATCTGTGCCTAATTGAATATGTGGATCAATCTGCTGTGGGGATCCCTTTGGGGGAAAGAGGAGGAGCTGAAAGTACCTTCCATTATTATCTTTTTGCTTTGGTCCCAAACATGGGGTCGGGGTTACAGCTCATCATCAACCTCATGTTGCTAAACCGGTGATTCCTTCAGGAAGTTGAAGCCAAGCAGGAAATCATTTCCTGAGGAGTGAATGGCGTCTTTACTGCAGAGTTCCCAGAGTCACAGGATGTCAGAGACTGACATATGTCATGATTTATTCATGGTATCTTATATTTTAACCTATGAACTTAAAAAAAGAAAAAACAGTTTAGGGAAATGCGGATTATGATAGTGTCTCGGGGGAAAGTCTAAAAAGAGGTTTTGTCCAGGAACTGTTTGCTTTGTTATTCGGGACAGCACGGCACTTTTCCACGTCAGTATTTTGTGATGTAATATTGCAAAACACCACGCAGCAAAGTAAGCTGACATTTTCTAACTGAGTGTTTAAACACTTGTGAACACAGTTGGGTCGGATTAGAAGGACTCCTCTTCAGGTAATGGATGCCTCCTGCACTTAAGGTCATAATGAAAATGCAAATACTTAGTGTCCTGCAAGAAACCTTTCATGCTTAATGTTAAGTATTTGACGGTTTGTGCATGTGTGTGTGTGTGTGTGTGTGTGTGTGTGTGTGTGTGTTTCCTTGCTCCATAAATTAGAATGAGATGAATAGTTAAATATGAAAATATGACAGGCTTGTCGTTTGACGCTTGTTCACATTGACAAGAGACATCTGCTCTGGCCAGTGGAGAGAAGGAGCTGAGTTGTTTGGTGGAGGGGGTTACACAAAAACTTCTCATTTACATTTATTCCTACGCATTTAGCCGACGCTTTTGCATGCACACAGTTGCATAAGTGTGTGTTCTCGTTGTATTTGTGTGTGTGTGTGTGTGTGTGCGCGCCAGCTTCTGTCACAGGAGGGGATGAAAGGATGAGGAAGTCTCGAGAGAACAAACGGATGAGCAGACAGCGGATGACGGCACGGCAGGGACGGAGCTCGACACCGGGTCGTATGAACTCTGCAGCAGCAGCATCGGTCTGATTAAACACACGTTCTTCTAACTAATACTTTAATGAAATATTAACACAGTTAACTGTAATTAAATTAAAAGGAGAGCCGCCAGTGAGATTAGCGGCCATGTCGGAACAACCTTAGGAGGATAACCTCCCCCTCAAATTAATACCAGAGCATTAGCTTAACCGCTCTGCTGTTACACACACAGTCGAGCTCATAATGAGCATGGACGTAGACGAATTTGTTAAGGCGGCTATATTAACTAAATCCAGAATACACATCTACATATGCCACAGAGAGTAAAAAAACAATAACTGAACAAGTACCTCACAGCACTACTGGTGGAGAGCAGAAACCAAACAGAATATTGGACTTTATAGAGAAACCCATGAATCCAAGTACTTAAACAATATCTGCAGGATGTGCAAATAGCTCAGAGTTTTTAACCTTTTAACATCCACCAGATTAATTCAATTCAATTTTATTTATACAGCGCCAAATCACAGCAAACAGTCGCCTCAAGGTGCTTTATACTGTAAGGTGAAGACCCTACAATAATACAGAGAAACCCCAACAGTCAGAACAGTCAAAATGACCACTGTCGCCAAGCACTTGGTGACAGTGGGAAGGAAAAACTCCCTTTAACAGGAAGAAACCTCCAGCAGAACCAGGCTCAGGGAGGGGCAGCCCCTGTGGGACAGGACAAAAGATGCACCGTGGATGAGAGCCGGTGATGAATAATAACTGAACCACGTAGGGTTCTTCTACTAGATTATTCACCTAGTTGGACCAAACAAATGGAAAAAGCTGAGAAAAGTGTTATAGTTTATTTCATAGGGACAAACAGTTTAAGATAGTTCCAATACCGAGCATGAAGCTGATGCACCAGACAGAGGGTTCATACCTGATGACAACTTCCAATTCTTATACCCGTTTGCTTTCTACATACACAGTATGATTTAAAATTCTCATAAATAAGAAATAACACGACGTCTGCCGCACTGGTCACTTTGCACGCCGATGGTGATGTCACCACAGCTTCGTATCATTAATACCAGCGCTCAGGGCGCGGGTACCCGCTGCATTATTCTGATAAATGCTAGGTGCTGCCACTCAGACACAACCTCCACATCAGTGGATATATTATTAAAATGGCGGGAAAACCAACACGATTGTATATTCTTGTCTCCAACCAGGCGGCAAGCGGCACGGCGTGCCAGGTTACCAGACTGAGAGGTGCACCACCGGCTGAAATGACACCAGAGCAGCGAGTTGCGTCAGCAAATGCGACGTCACTTTTGGCGTATGGCGTCATCTGTCAAAGTGAGAATGACGAGCATAACAGGACCTTTACACGATGTTACGAAATAACCACTGGCTATAACAGAAAGCCAACATGCTGAATACAAGGACCTTGGTGCATTTCCCAACATTCCAGAAAATGCCGATCGTTAGGATACGTAAGAGAACGTTTTCTTTGACAACACTGAACAAAAATCCACACCACAGATATGTTTCCCACACATACCGGAAGAAACCCTAAGCACACATATACGTTCAGTCTGTAGCGTTACACTTTGATTCCACATGGGCCTAAAATGAACTTATTTAAAGATACATTTAAATAAATAAAAAACACAGAATATGAATACTCAGAATTATGTAAATTATGTAAAAATACACATTCTCCCTGTCTTGCACACACACACACGCTCACACAAAATGATTGGATTACCGTGGTGTGTGTGTGTGTGTTATAAGAGGCAGGTTTTTACTGTTAATCATGAAGGGTATTAGCTTTAATAATGAGTAGACTAATAGTCTCTGAGTGACAAGTAATAACATTAAGTGTGAGTGCACGTGTGCACGCGTGTATGTGCATGTGTGTGCGTGGGTTAAGTCTATTTGATCTGCATTCACCAGGCCTGACCCGGCACACACGCGCACACATGCGCGCACACACACACACACCTGACCCTGTGTTTGTATTGAGTGTATCAGCACTCTGCATTAGACGGAAAAAAAATAGAAGAATTTGAGTGACGTTCGCATGAGCTGCTTCATATATGGTGTGCGTGTGCGTGTCCGTGTGTGTGTGTGAGAGAGAGAGAGGTTTCAGTGTGTGTTCGACTGGTTTAACAACATTATCATAATTAATCAGATAACGCTGACATTATTGGTGTAGCAATTACCATTACAGTTATCTGTTGCCTGCTGCTTGTTATTGTCCTTTCATTGTTTCTGTAATCATGACCATCACCATCATCCTTTATATGATAATTAGTAATATCAACAATTAATTTACTCTACGTCAGATTTAATTAATTTGTCCCAAACCCTGATCTGGCCCAGTGGTGTGAAACATTTTATCTGACTGTGTCAACACTATAATTGTCTTCAGTTATAATTAAAGGCTGCTGCTCCTTTAGATTTTCCGTTTAGCTAACTAATATGAAGAGAAGGCCAAAACCAAAAGTGTGATGTTGCCTGTTGTTCTCATTTTGACGCTCGTCTCAAACAGTTGGCAACTTTGTGGATTAATAAGAGGAAGACGTGAATTCGCCGGGGTCAGTCAGGAAACAGAGGTGTGTATGTAAGGTTACGCTGGCAACAAAAACTTGTTACATATTCATGTCATACTGTTACAGGTTAGAAGGACAGTGATGGTTATGACTGAGTAGTCTGGACCAATGTGATGGATGGACCCACCAGTTAAAGTGGGCATGTTTCTCTTTTTCCCTTAATAAATACACAGTTACAGTGGGGGGTGCGCCTCTTAAATATGGCCAATATTTCGAATATTGAGGTTGTTCTATGCACAAGAAATCACAGATTTTTTTTCTATTCTTGGCTGTGAGGACAGAAGCCCCGCCCACCTACTGTTCAAACCTTTTGCTTTTTAGGCTCTGCCAATCAGAAGAAAGTGTGAGGGTGGTCTTAAAGAGAGAGGAGCTAAAATGGCTTGTTTGCGATTGAAGATGAAAACAGGGGCTGTACCAGGGGCCAGTGTTGGATAAACGAGGAATCATTTGAACTGTGACGGATGCCAAGGTGCTCTAATAGCTGAATTTTTTTTTTTTTTTTTTTACAGTCTTTCCTCACATGCAGCACACAACAGGAGATATTAGGCTTTGGATGTGTTCCCACTGGTGGAAACTCTTTGTTTGGGTTTGCTGTGGATGCTGATAGAGTGTAAAACAGGTAGGGCACATGTCGCCCACTTGCTCACTGTGAATCCATCCATCCATGTGAATAACACATGGACTCAGACATAAATTACACGGATTTTGTACGAGGGAGCTGGTAGGGTTGTGTTTGACATTTGCTATCGCAAATGAATATTCAAGGCTTTAGTGTGTGTATGAAAATGGCTTGTCCCAGTGATCGCACAGTTTTTTTTCCCATTAAAACATCAGCTTTTTCCACACTATGTATCTTTAGCATCGAGTCTGAAACAGAAGAGCTTGGGCATGTTTGGAGTTTCCACGATAATCGGAATTCTGCCTTCTGTCAAATGTAGGAATTCCCTAAAGAAAACAGTTTTTGTGTGTCCCGATGGACCTGCAGGAACTTTCCCTCCTGTCTTTTCATTTGCAAACCGTCCACCTTGTTTGCCCTGATGAAGCTGGACGTAAATCCGTTGCCTTCCTTTTTTTCCATTGGCGGGAATAGCTTGTTCCGCCCGGCGACCGGGTGGTGATGGATGATGATTGGACGGCCGGATCAGGGTTTGCCGTGTATTTCCATACATCATCCGACCCTCTCTCCTCTGCCCCCAACGATCTGCACCTGCGCCGCCGCGCTTCCCTCGAAAATATCTCTGATTAATGTCCGGAGCCGGAGAGAGGAGCAGAGCAGGGAGATGTTGTGGTATTAATTAAACCAAACCCAGCACCCACACCCCTGTCATAACACAGGTTACACGTGAAGGAGGAAAAGATGGAAAGACGGAGAGAGTAGTGGGGAAAAATATGCCAGAACATATTTCTGGGGGAAAGTGACGAGAGAAAGAGTGAGAGTCAAATCTGGAAAAGAGAAGGGAATGAGGTGGGAAGGAAAGACACTGTGAGAATGACATGACATGTGGAGAGAGAGAAGAAAGCAGAAAAATTTAAGAGACGGGAAGAAATTGAGAATAAGATAAAGCAGATGCAATACAGTCTCAATATGAAGACACAAGATGAAAGATGGATAGAAATGTGAGGGTGCAGAGGATGAGGAGGGGAGGCACAGGGAGAGTGAAGTATGAAGGCTGTTCAGCAGCAAGCAGAGGATGCAGGTCTTTGGTCGACAAATGGACCTGCTAATAAAATCTGCAGCTCGTTGCTCAGATCAATAACCTTTGCTTTGTCAGGTTGTTAGCTTAATTTTATTTGTATTATCAAACACACCAAAGAGATCACTGAGAAATCTTTGTCCGTTGGACACATGGAAATTTGCAGTACAGAGTTTGTCGTGTGTGTTTGTCAGCTCTCATATTTTGGATAGAAGCTGCCAGCGTTTCCCTGCTGCGACTCCTGTCTGCTCCTCTCCTCTCCGATGTCTTCAAACAGGGCGGACAATTAATACTGAGCGGAAGTGAGTTCGGCTTATTGACGCGGCCCTCCAAAAACAGTCCCAGTTTCTCATGTGGCCCCCATGGGAAAATTAACTGGGAAAATTAAATTCCTGCCCCATCTTAATCTCTTAAGATCCACCAGTTCACTGATGATCCCCTAAGGGGCAGGGGTAGAATTAGTTTATCCCCTAAACAAGTACAGTTCAAGAAACTAGAAGAGGTTACCTTTTAATTAAGACTTCTCGTTAGGTGTGCCGTCATTTGATCCCCTGGTAATGTGTTTGTTTTCGCACTTACAAAGAAACAAAGTCTAATTTTGATGGTAGTTTTACTGATTTGTATGTCACTGAGCGAAATAAGTGTGTGATCCCCAAGCAAAGCATGACTTAGTACTTGGTGGAGAAACCCTTGTTGTGAGACGTTTGTTGCAGTTGCACCAGGTTTGCACACATCTCAGGAGGGATTTTGACCCGCTCCTCTTTACAGAAGCTCTCCAAATCCTTCGGGTTTCTCAGCCACCGCTTGGCAACTGGAAGCTTCAGCTCCCTCCACAGATCTTCTGTAGGATGAGTTATGAGGGGCAAAAGTATCCACAGAGGCCCAAACTGTTTCTTTGTATCAGACTGTACAGTAAACATGCTTTATGATGCTATAAGCTTGGGCATGTTAGGCCCTAGAGGAACTCCTTCATTGGAGGCTGCCCTTTGGTGTATCATTAGAGTAGCTCTATTTTTGAAGGAGTAACTTAATTATTGTCAATTTGATCTGCAAGAAACAACCTGGGTTACACTGACTGGGCTCTGTCCTCGTATGGTATTTAATGGGTCCAAACACTTTGTTTATTAGAAACATTACACATTACAGCACAAGTATATGATGCGCCACTGACAGCTGCAGTAACTCAACCAGGAAAAAACACATGCTAGCACAATATGCCATTAACAGTCCTTTACAACATCTCCTCTTCAGGAAGTAATCTGGAATTTGTGTTCTTTACTTTTTAAGCTGTGGAAGTTTTAAAAGCTGAAAGTAAACATGGTTATCACATCGATCAGATTCTGTAGTTTTACAGACGTGTGTGTTCTCAAAGCAAAAGGGAGAAAAATGCACGCAAACAAAAATGTTTTTGACACTGAAAGGCATTTCTAACTTTTTGAAGGGCAGCAGCCACTTCCCCGCTTTAACCTCCGATACAATACAAATATTAATCCTTGAAATAATGAGATAATGTATCATCTTATTAAAAGCTGAAAAGATAATCTGAAATGAAAACAAGTAGAAATGTTGAAGAAGAAAAAAAAGAGAAAAGAGAAAAGCTCCTCTTGTGTGCGTGAGCGACTGTGCGGTTTACACCTAGCAGCCAGTCTACAGCAAACACATTTATTTTTCAGCGGCATTATTTAAAAATGCAAATAGATGCAATTACACTCGCCTTGTTTATCAGTGGTTATTACCAGGTATCCTGGCGTCGCCGCGCTGAAGAGGGATCCGCATTTCAAAGCCGTTCGTCTCGCCGTCGGCCTCTCGCTGACGCAGATAACGCGTTTCCCCCCTCGCAGATGTAATTACAAAACTATTTGGTTGCAAAACAACTCTGGTCCCACAAACACACACGTGCACACACACACACACACACACATACGTGTATATATAGATACATGTAGAAACGCATACACACATGCCAATTCCCTAACAGCAGGTCTAAAAATAGCCCTGCTCTCACAGATACACATCGGTTGATGGATTCACGGTGAGGCCGTTTATTACTGGAATTAATAATAATTTGCTGTGTTTGTGCCCAAGCAGGGGTTAGTTTATACAACCAAGTGTGTGTGCATTATTATGGCTCATCATTGTTAGATTTTTAAGTTGTTCCTCGTGGAGAATCTATGCTCATAGTGGTGTGAATGTTGTTTCTTTTGTTGGTGTAGAAATTAAAGGCAGCAGCTCACTGCTGTACTTTAACCCAAAGCACCATCTCTTTAACCAAGTTATTAATGCCTAAACTTAACCAAGCAACATATTTTTTATTAATTCATATTAATTATTTAACAAATCAATAAGCTCCTCTGTAAGATTTTATTGGTTAGTTGATGCCACGGCTATGTTCAGTCGAAACCTTCAAAAACCTTCTTCATAAACATGAATTCTTGCCTTCTGTCAACATGAGATTTTGTTCACTAATAGAATTTGTTACTTTTAAAAGTAACGTTTTTTTTGTAACAGGGTTCAGCATTAGCCATCTTTTAGCTCATCTAGCCGAAGGCGTGATCACAAGAATTGCTTCTCCTCGTGCAACAGTGGTTCTCAGACTTTTTTCCATCACGCCTCACAGGATGGAAGCCTTTGGTGCTCCACCGTCACCCCGTCGGCGTCCCCTCAGTGTTGAAGCAGTGCGACGGCTCTATGTACACGAAACAGGTGAGAGTTTGGCTAGTCACTATGCTAACGTAATTTGCTCCGCGCAACTTTTCTCCCAAGTCGTTTGCGCCCACCTGTCATGACCCCACCAGTTTGAGAAACACTGTCCTACAGCATTGATCACAATTTAAAATCTGCACAAAATCATCACCTAATCGGTCTGAACTGTGATGAGTCAGATGAGCCGCTACGTCTTCACTCTATGATAAACTTCAATAAGGAGAGATCATTAGGAAAAGTTGAACATTATTTATTGATATACAGAATTCAGTTAATCTATTTGGCGGTTAGACTCTGATGGCCCATTGAAGTAGAACGGAATCCAGCAATGAGGGCAGAACCCCGGAATCTAGATGCTGGTGGTGAAGCTAAAGATGGAGGCTTGGATGGCGCACTGAGTGATTTGGGTGAGGTGGAGATGGGGAGGAGGTGGGTTACACAAATGAGTCTGCAAGGAAGAATGAAAAGTAAAGAGTGAGATTTAAAGTATTCAAAGTGGAGACTGACTGGCTTGAAGAAAGCGGGCAGAAAGATGATTGGACTAGATGCAATGATGTCAGCTTTGAGTTTGACAGCATGGAAAAGCAGAAGTGTTGTGAAGAATAAACCAGCAGCCAAATACCCAGGAAAGCAAACAGAGGAGTGAATACAGATCTTCCTTATTGAACTTACACCTAGTTTACAGTCTGGTCTCACGTCAGGTTGTGATTTTGTCATAATCGTTAATCTATTGATTTGTGTTACTGAGCGGCGAATTTTCTACTCAGTTTTCAATTCAAGTTCATATCCAGATTATTTCGGGTTGGCCCTGTCACAGACTGGCGACCTGCCTTTCGCCCTATGTCAGCTGGGACAGGCTCCAGCCCCCCTGCGACCCTGAACAGGATAAGCAGAAGAGAGTGGATGGATGGATCCTTCTTGTCCAAGCTTTTACAGAAGATGGCTCCGTGCGTCGGCTCCTGAACACAGTGAAGTCGTCCTGTAGCAGAAAAGCAGCCCCAAAGCATAATGTTTCCACCTCCGTGCTTCACTGTGAGTCAGCACGTCTCTTCCTCCAAACACGACGGGTCGAGTTGACGAGGAGACGACGGGGTTAAGGTTAGGCATTAAAAACTTGGTTAGGTTCAGAATATGGTTTATTTTCGATACTTTTTTTTCGCGGTTGCTTTGGTGACGCCTCCTCACTTTCTTTACACAAAATACGTGCTTCAGACATGAAATATATCTGTGGGCTTCAATGTCCAGCCTGTTTAAAGGGCTGCAACGAACCTCTTTAATCTTTGTAGAACTTAGGCATTAGAAAGTTATTTCAGCACACCAGTCCCAGCCTGACCTCTTCATCACACCCTTACTCACGCTGGCAGAAGGAGTCACAGCAAAAAACGTGCTGAGGAAATCGCAGAATTACAGCCCTGAGTGAAGGTGTCTGACTGAGGCCGCATGCATATCCTTATCAGATCATACTTTGACATTCACAATATTTTTCTCTGGTTTTTGTCATTAAATGTTTGATTTATTATTTTGCGTCATGTAACGCAATTTGGATTCTTTGCGTTTGAGTTTTGCTTCACTTGTTACCGACACACACTCAGGATCCTTCAACCAGCACAGACATTCCACTTACCACCACATACGTAACTGAACCAAAAGCAGATTACATAACAT
>JAMQGT020004437.1:0-13478 GCA_024447675.2 Pterophyllum scalare
TTTTGCCTGTGCTTCGTTCAGTTACGTATTGCTGTAAGATTTTGTCTATTTCTTTTATTAAATGCACACCTCAAATAACACTTACATAAATGTCTGCGAGCTACTCCTATACACCGATTAGGCATAACATTATGACCACTGACAGGTGAAGTGAGTAATACCATTTCTCTCTTCATCATGGCATCTGTTAGTGGGTGAAATACATTAGGAAGCAAGTGTGTATTTTGTTCTCAGAGTTGATGTGTTAAACTAGGCAAGCAGGAGGATTTCTTGAGCAAGTTTGACACAGGCCAAACTGTGGACCAACACAATATTTATGCCATGCCTGATTGGTGTACTCTGATATTCTAATACTCTTAATACACTCAAAGTCCTCTGATACTGGCAGAGGACTTTGACTGGTTGAAACTGCACTTCAGATGGACCGTCTGTGCATCTGAAATGACTAAGTGTTGCAAATTGAGATGTGGCACTTTACACAAAGAACCCAGAATTCACACTGAAGTCTGCAGTGAGGCTGTAAGCTCACAGTCGAACTGCATCAACATTATTCTTAAATGTACTTCACAAAATATGGAAGAGGAAGAAATTGAAGAATATGAATGGAAGTTACTATAGATCATGCTTACATATCGATTACTTATTATACAGTAGATTACATGGAGATGAAAGTCCTTATGGGCAAAAACTGACTTTTTCAGTTGTTTCAGTTATTCTTTTACACTCTGTAATGTCTTAAAATTGAAAGACAAACATCCCACTAAAAGTTCTAGAAATGTCTTCGTGCCTGTTCACCTATTCTTCACCACACCTGTTTATCCTGTCCACTTCCAACTTAGTGGCTTTGCTGTTGCAGACAGTAATAAGTGCAGTGCTGAGCTTGTTTGGATGAGCAGTTCTTGTATTTTGGCGAGAAGAGTTTCCCCTGACACTGAGTGCTGTCTGCTCCACTCTGTGTGCAGGGAGAGGGGCATACATACACTAGGGTATATTAGATTTACCACGTTTCAACTGACAAAGTGCCAGTGCTCGTGCCAGTGCTGGTGCTGGTTCCAATGAACCAGGGAACCGCTTAAGAATGGGCCTGCGTTTCCACTGATAGCATCTGTGATATGAACTGATACAAGCGGAGCCTGGCCTTAGCGGCCCCACCCAGTCCACAGCTGTGAAAATTGCATCACTTTTCTCGTATAATACACACACCATGCAGTGAAACAGAGGTAGAAAACTTTAGGGTGAGATGACAGAGTCACGCCCTCTGCTGCTTGCGTCACGCGTTCTTGGTTCCAGACCAGCTAGCTTGCAGTGCTGGAGCTGAACCTGTTTTTCGGCCGAGCACCGAGTGAGTTCACGGTGGAAAAAATGCTGAACGGTTTGAGCACCCGGTCAGTGGAAAAAGGGCCTATGTGAGGGCATTAACCGATCAAATCTGAACCCTCAAACATGCCTTTGAAAAAATGATGGTTAAAAATGAGGGTTAGCCAAAAGGTTTACACAACTTACTGGTTCTCATAAAGAGCACTGAATATTTCTTATTTAATTTTGCTAATTTTTTTATTTAGTATCTTGTGAGAAATGATGCAACTGTTTGGAAGAGATTCTTGAGAAACACAAAACCCACAATGCACCCACTCTGAACTGCCACAAAAAGACATGTTGAGAGCCATAAACGGGCACAATGTCACACACACACATGGCTGTCCAATTCTTAAAGCAGTAACTTCATGATTGCTTTTATGTGACACATTTAGGGCATGTCAGTAATTTAATAACATCTGTTACACAAGTGCTGAATGAGCACTGCACTGGTATATTAAATATTATGTAAGGCAGTAAAAAGGACAGTATCTGTCATGTCATTATGAGTATTGATAGAGCAGTTTAGACAGCAGTTCTGCTTTTTTTAGACTACTATCAAATAATTAAATTCATTGTCTGTGTCGCTAAATATGTATGTGAGAAACTATATGAAATTTTTTTGTTTTTAAAAAAACTAAAAGCAATTTGTTCTATAGGACAGACAGATAGACCAGTGCCAGGCAGCTAAAAGGCTCCAGAAATGATTCTGAAACCTCGTTATGTGTTGTGCCCTTAAGGCAACACGGTGAAGGGTAAGGTGACATTGCATGCTGCTGAACCAGGGGCAGATGGAGGAAATGCAGTGGACATATAAACAGAAAGAAACAGACATTTCAAAGTCAAAGGCTACTGCCAAGGAAAGTTGAAGATAACAAGAAGAAAAATGTGAAGAAAGAATAAAAGAAGCAGCTGGTAACACTGTGATACAGCAAGCTGCTGTGTTGCATCTCAATCAAGACTAAGGAGTGAGCCATAATTTCAAAACAGCTGATATAAGCTAACATCTAATGAAGAACCATTATTTAATCCCAACTGCAGCAAAGTTCCCTGAGAACTGTCAGTTTACTTTCCAAATCATCCATCTTATAGTCATCACTGCAACAAAACAACACTGTCCCTGTGATGGCAAAGCAAGATGAGAACCCTCAGCTTACACTACATGATGTGGAAAGTGATGGCTTTGGTGCAATTAGTCCACTTGTATTTTCTGCAATTATCTGCAATAAACTGAGCAGGAATTCAGTTGGCAAGTCAGGTCCAGTTTTTGTAATTTTAACTCTGAACACTAACACAACTGATTTGAAATAAAGCAGATCAGAGACGTCCCTGAAGAGCTGATGTTAATTCAGGTACAAAGCAAAAGTACCGTACTAACCGACTTACCCACATCTTTCCATCGATCCTCCCTTTTCACAAGCTCAACATTAACTGAGATTGTGTCATTACTTTATGACAAACTAAGATCTGGAGTTAATTCAAAGTGTTGAATTTGAATCTGGTGCTATTTGGTACATTCTGAAAAAGAAAACTATGGTGACAAGTTCAGCAACACCAGAAGGCCTGGAAGATCATGGAAGAGAAACCCTTTAGCAGCATCTATTCAAATCAAGGAGGTTGTTCGTATCACTGCCAAAGTCTACAGGCATGCGGTGCAATGCAGCAAATACAGAGGATTTACCTCAAGATGCAAACTAGCAGTAACACTGAAGACCATAAAATCCTTATTAGACTTTACAAACGATATCTGTAACAAGACTTGTTTGACAGTTGAAACCAAGATGAGTTTGTAACAGAATGATCCAACTGTAAAATATAGTGCAATGTTATGGCATGGGCATGTATGGCTGTCAATGGGTCACTGGTGTTTTTAGAGGATGTAGCTGCTGGCAGAAGTAACAGGATGAATTCTGAAGTATATAGATTTATAGTATATGTGCTGCTGTAGTCAAGTGCTGCATAATGCTCCACAGAAATGAAGTGTTTGTAAGGGGAGATACAGACAAAAGCTTTTTTTTTTTTTCATTTGCTTCCATGATGTCTTCTTTCCAACTAACAACAAATGCATATTTAGGTGTTTAGACTCTGTCTATTAGACATTTATGGAAATTATTGCATATGTAATTGACTTCAACAAACGTAACATTTTTATTCAGTATGTATTCTGTAGTATTGACAGAGGATTTGTTCATATTTTTTTTCCTGGCTGTTTCACAGTATGCTTGATTGAGCGAGAGTGATGAAAAGTAATCCTTTGTAAAGACTGGAGTCTTGTTATCCAGTATGTGCTTGAAACAAATAAGCACCTGTGGTGATATCTGCTGGTTAACATGTGTAGCCCGTTCACCTGAAAGGTAAAACAGAGGTTTTTGTTTTGGTTTGTTTTTTCTTACTGAAGACAAAAGTGAAAGCATAATAAAGACCCATGAACACCGTCTGAGGTTAAACTGCAGTAAAGACTTGGCAAAGCAACAAAAGCAGCCAGCATTCAGTGATAGTCGTGTTCTGGCCTTGAGGCAGTCTTTGACTGTGTGTTTGCATCCAAAAAGTAAAAAATAACCCTTGTGTCTGTGTTGTTTGTCCTTTTACATCTAAGCATGTGAAAATGTAACTTTTAATCCAGCAATGCAATAATGTGTTACCTCCCTTGAAGTAAAGCTGAAAGTCTGCAATTCAATCACACTTAATTGTTTCATTAGAAATCGATCGTGGTCATGAACCAATCCAAAATTACAAATACTATGTCTTTGCACAAATATTCATGGACCTGGCTGTAAATACTACTGTGAAATACAATGGTAATAATGAGCACATCATCACTAATGCATAAACAGTTGGTTACCTGTATGCATGAATGTGTTTAAAGTCCTCTGTGCCACACAGTCACAAAAAAGCTCATGTTCCCAGGTCCTCAGTGGTGCCAATGCCAAAACTGCCAAAACTATAAAAAAAACAAAACAATGGGTGACAGAAACATTATATATGTCTATGTATATTTAAATAAATGCCCATTTTACAGTGTTCCCACTCAGAGAAGAACCTGCTGTCATCTTATGACAGCAAAGAGCTCCAGTTTGAAATCTAAACACAGAGATCAGGTCTCTGCTGTCCTGGAATGGAGCGCATGAGGAACTCAGAGCCACTTTTTATTTAACTCGTCTTTATTGCTTAGTCTATGAGTCCTTTTGTATTATGTTTGTTATTTAATCATTTTCATATATAAGGCTCTGTTCTGTTATCAATAAATGATTTATGGATTCATGTTTTTTGTTGGCTTGCTATATGCAAATGTTGGTTTGAAAGTTGCTATATAAATTAGCTTATCAATTTGTCAATTTTATTGGTTCATGATGAGTTTGTATTAATTTGGTGGGAAAAACAATTTTCCACAGCTGAAAAATAGGGAAGTGAATCAGAATATAGGCGATTAAAAAAACTGAATGGGAAAATCGTGCAAGACTTTAAAGTTGGTCAAAATCAAGACCCTAAAAAAGAACACGATAACAGACGTGAACCACACGGAAGCACTAGGTGCTTGGAAATGTACAGATTTACACAGTATGACCTCAGTGATTACTGCTGTGTGATCAAAGCAATACAACTGCACGACTGACAGCCAGATATAATAATTAGACAGAAACAGACAGATGGAAAGACAGGTGGATAAACAGGGCAACGGTTTGGGTGGACAGACTGGCAGATGAATAGATAAACAGATGGAAGGACAGCAAGGCAGACGGGATTTTAATACCACTCATAAAGGCGAGAGAGGACGGGACAGACTGACTTATAAATAGAGGAGCAGAAAGACAGACACACAGACTGGCAGACTCTGGAAAGGTTAGACCTGATTAGCCATCTGAGTTTTAAAAGCTCTGCTCACAGAGTACTGCGGAGTTACAAGGTGTTAAACTTCAGTTTCACGTGAGCAGTGTTCATATTTATGTTGACTCATGAAGACGAGTTTTGGGTTTAGGTTTCAGTCTGCGTTTATGAGCATTTCTGAGGGGTTGCAGCAGTTGATTACACTTAGCTCCCTTTATGTATCTCCACTGGCTAAGTTACCAATTTATAAATTTCATTACAATCTATCTTTGTTGCCTTGAGCTACACTGAGATGGCAAACATAAGAAGACTTGTTCCTGCTTTAGTTTCAGCAGCAAGGCGCTAACTTTAAGAACACTGTCCGAATGTGAAGAGAAGAAAACAAAATCTGGCTCTTGGCCAGGCCTCAGCGTCTGGATTTTATTTCACACATAAGTCAAAACAATCAGGTTAACTAATATGTCTAATTAGCCATTTTAATACTTTTTTATGCAAATAAAATGAAAGGGTTTGTCACACTATTGATATGTTTTAAAAAAAAAAAAAGGAATCAAAATCGTGTTTGATTCTTTTTAGTTTTTGACTGAAACTGTTTAAAGTTGTTTAGTTGAAATCAGTCGACTTATGTTCACTAATTCCTGTAGACTAGATGATTCCTTACTGTGTGTGAATTGGGTCAACTGCAATTTGCCTTCTGGACTAAAGCATGGATCAGTCTGGACCCTTTCCAAAAACAGCACAGCCTTAAGGATGCAGTTGCATTTTTATCTAAAAGTGTAGCGAGGGGTGAAAAAATGGAATTCTTGCAGTGATATGTCTTAAAACATTTAACGCTCATCCAACAGACCAACTGAACAAACAGTTTTAAAGACTTTTTTTTTAACAACATGTATGTTCAGAACCATTGACCATTTTGCTGAACAGTTTAGCTCATGCTAACTAATTGCTCGCTATAGTAGCTTGCTGTGAACAGCCAACTTAATAAGCAGTTTACATACTGCACATCAAATAATAAATGGGGCAAATTTACAATTTAAATAAACAAAGAAAGACACAGCTACTTCACTCCCATAATGACAAGAGCATCACAAATTTGTGTGTCCAAAATGACGGAGCAAGAAATAAAGTGTGATGAAGAGTCAGTTTTATTTTAATATAAAGCTGAACTCTTGTGCTAGAGTGTGTGATCCTGAGGATTGTGACTCAGGTGGAGTGAGAGAGATGTTTTCACTGTGATCCAATCATTGTGTAGAAATGTGACGGCCTGAAAAACTGGAACCCGCTCTGCTCACTGTAAAAAGGAGCAGAGCATCATTGTAGGCATCTTGTATCTGGATTCTCCTCCTCCTAAGATCCATTCAGTTTCGCTCTGTTTCAGTAAAATGCGAGTAGCCAAGCAAGAATGCAAGGGTCTGCTGTAAAGGACTGAATTACAGGACAGAGCCAAAGTTTCACAGCTTTAAACCATCCAGCTGTGCCAGTTACATTCGTTCTGAGAACATCTCCCCTTCTCATTCCAAATAAATGAACACTCCTAATGACAAAGTGAGCCACACACATATCAGGCTTAAAATAAAACATGCTTTTTGGCATTAAATTTAGTGCAATTTTCAGTAAATTGCCTACCACAATGTTAACTCAGGTTTGTGTGATTCAGTGTATTGCTGTGGGCCCTGGGTTTTGTCCCTTAGTTTTGAGCTTTTATATTAATATTTAGATTCCTGTGTTTATGGTGTTTGAGTTCTTTTTGAGTTTTGTAATCTTTTTATGTATCAGATGCAGTATATTCCCAAAAGTATTCACTCACCCATCCAAATCATGGAATTCAGGTGTTCCACTTCCATGGCCACATGTGTATAACCCAAGCACCTAGGCATGCGGACTGCTTCTACAAACATTAGTGAAAGAATGGGTCGCTCTCAGGAGCTCAGTGAATTCCAGCATGGTACAGTGATAGGTTGATACCTGTGCAACAAGTCCAGTCATGAAATTTCCTCACTACTACATATTCCACAGTCAGCTGTTAGTGGGATTATAACACAGTGGAAGTGATTGGACATGACAGCAACTCAGCCATGAAGTGTTAGGCCCAAGTGTTAGAGCGGGGTCAATGCCTAGGCGCATAGTGCGTAGAGGTCACCAACTTTCTGCAGAGTCAATCACTACAGACCTCCAAACGTCATGTGGCCTTCAGATTAGCTCAAGAACCATGTGTAGAGAACTTCACGGAATGGGTTTCCATGGCCAAGCAGCTGCATCCAACCCTTACATCACCAAGTGCAATGCAAATAGTTGGATGCAGTGGTATAAACATGCTGCCACTGGACTCTAGAGCAGTGCAGACGTGTTCTCTGGAGTGATGAATCATGCTTCTCCATCTGGCAATCCAATGGATGAGTCTGGGTTTGGTGGTTGCCAGGAGAACGGTACTTGTCTAACTGCATTGTGCCAAGTGTAAAGTTTGGTGGATTAGGGGGGGGTTATGGTGTGGGAGTGTTTTTCAGGAGTTGGGCTCAGCCCCTTAGTTCCAGTGAAAGGAAATCTTAATGCTTCAGCATACCAAGACATTTTGGAGTTTCATGCTCCCAACTTTGTGGGAACAGTTTGGGGATGGCCCCTTCCTGTTCCAACATGACTGCACAAAGAACGTCCATAAAGACATGGATGAGTGAGTTTCTGTTTATGTGTTAGACTTCTAGTTTATATTTAATTCCTTGAGTTTTAGTTTATCCAGCTCCCTCATGTCTTTTCTGTGTTAGGCGTTCCCTTGTAATGTTACTTCCTGTTTTATTTTGGTAGTCTTTTGTCTCTTGTGTCTTATATTTAGTTTTACTTCCCCTGTCTTGGTATCACAGATCAGTTTCAGTTGTTTTCTGTTGCCCTGTTACCCATATATAAGCCTCAGTTTTGTTTGTTTGTTTGGGGGGGGGCTTTGTCAGATTATCTGTCTGTCTCCTTAATTTGCCTTGTTTGTCTGCATGTATGTTTTGTTCTGGATTTACCCTGGAGGAATGTATTTTGGGTAACTTTGCCTTTTGTCCTGTCTCCCTCCTTGTGGAAGATGGCTGCCCCTCCCCGAGCCTGGTTATGTTAAAAGGGAGTTTTTCCTTCCCACTGTCACCAAGTGCTTGCTCATAGGCCATTGTCTGACTGTTAGGCTTTCTCTGTATTATTGTACAGAGAAAACTTACAAAGCACCTTGAGGTGACTTTTGTTGTGATTTGGCACTATATAAATAAAAAAATGAATTGAATTGAATTGAATTGAATTGAACTGAATTGAATTTTTGTACTTGTATTTTATCCAGTAAGTATCATTTGGTGCTGCACCAGAGGACATCAGGCCCAGCAACCACCAGTCAGCAGCCATCACAGAAGACAATTCACCAGGCTTTAGGGAGGACCCATAAACTTTCTTGGATAAAAGGAAGTGATAACACTCATTTTGCCTTTTGCCTGCCAGTAGCTGCCATACAAGCTCTCCATCTCCTCCAGTGGTTACCCTCTGAGAGACACTATACATCACTGCCTTCAAGGACAAACAGATTTTCTTTACTGCATTTCAGTCCTTGAACCCTCTACAACATTCATCAAATAACTCTCCATAACTCTCTATACAACTGTACCCCATTCCATCACTTTGCCATGTGACCAGAAAGTTGTGAACTAAGTTGATTAATTCCCATAAACATGGGGCTTTTGGCAACTTCAAGCGCTCCAGTTGTTTATACAAGGGGCGGAGTGGGTGATCTGAACTTAAATATGCAGACAAATTATACAAATTATACATATTGCTTCATTATGTATTCACTGTAAATTTCTCAATTTTGGGACTATTAAAAGTCATTCATTCATTCATTAAATAAATAGCAAGTGTAAAAATATTTTGAAAAGAAGACAGCATGGTGAATGAAGAATAGCAACAGGCCAGCCAACACTCTGAAAAGAGGAGAATAAACTATCAACAGTCTCCTGAGCCAAAAAAGTGTCCAGATGACGGCCGAAGCCAAGACTCCAAAGGACATACTTTGCTGTGAAGCCAGCCTAACCCTAACCTGAATGATATCAGTTCCAGCTGAAATGCAGACTTTCACCTACACTGTTTCACCTAGAACTGAATAAAATTTGTGCATTACTTTTTGAGGCGTTAAATCATTTTTTATAAAAATGTCCCTAATTTCCAAGACCTCCAGCCAGATAAATTAATATTATTAACTATTTATTTTTCAGAGAAGGTGCCAAATTATTCATTTGGCCACTCCTAATGCTATCACTCTCACAAATTAGTTTTGCACTTTCAGCTTAAGATTTCCTTTTAATCTAATCATTAATTTTTAATGTGGAGGGTTCACAGTGACGACTTCAAATTCAAATGTCACACGTGGGGTGACGTTTTACTGGCTCACTGATGAAGGTATTACGAAGACGTTCACACCTGTCCATGAAAGAATTGTCCAGTTGTTTTATAAAGAGCGAGCTACAAAGCTGCAAAAACTAAACCCTTTCTCCAATTTGGATGTGAATACCTGCAAATTAAAGCTAACAGGCTACACTTTAAGCACATATTTATTATGTAACTGTAACATTGATATATGTTGGTAAGTTGCACTGCTTGTAAGTATTTCAGATGTTTTCACTGCCATACTTCATATGACACTCTTGACAGCCGGGCAGATTTTATAAGAACCAGATTTTATCTTAATCAATTGACAGGGGAGCTGCTGACAGACAGTGCAGCAGGATGTCATGGTGTGTCACCATCATTACTGTCTACCAGCGGCGGGTCCAGACCACTTTCAGGAGGTCAATTTACCGAAACAAAGAAACAGAGAGCAGAAGTGAAGCCTTCTGTGCCTCTGCTGTCAGACAAGATTCCCATACACTAACATGAGTGCACAAAATGAACCTTGTGGCATGAATAGAACGCCTTTTTTTAACACCGTCAGTCACGACGGTTAATCACACACAAAGCAGCAGAAAATGAAATTTTTTCTCCTCTTAAATTGATCGACTTCCTATGTCTTTCTTTCCTGCCAGTATTTCTCATCTGTCTGTACATATTAATCATTCTGAGGCCAGCCATTTACACGATGATTCGGTCACAGGGTGCATGACATTGACACTGCCATTAGCTTTCAGCACCATCTTCTCTGTCTCCAGCAATAGGGACGAATTTGTACTCAAACAGAGGAAACATCCCATTTTACGGCCCATTCCTTCTCCCACTGCATCTCTGGATTCACAGCTTGTCTAATTAGTCCATCCAGTTGTCTTTAATCCAGCTGCAGAGGAGTTTTTCTTTGTCTTTTTTAATTTAAATGAAAATGAAAATAGCAAAGATCTTCCTAAATTGTTCCATAATTGAAAATTAAAGTTAAATGAACTGTGCCAATGTGCCAGTACTACCAGTGTCACCCTTTGTCACCTGTGATAGCCTTGTGATAGCTCTTGCCACCTACTGCTAACATAAAGCAAACATTACCTTCCTAAAGAGGAACTAAAGTCATTTTACATATCAAGGCACTCGAGTCAGTGTTTCAGGGTGAATAAATGTAATAAGATTGAGTAATATGATAAAAATATATTATAACTCTCTGATCCTTGGCTGAACGCAGTTGTACTGTAGGGGATATAAGACAGCAGATTGTACAGGGAAGAATCATAGTCCATATATAAAAGACTGGCTTCGCAGTGGTAGTGCTTTAAATCGAATGGCCATCGCAAGAGACTCCACTGCTTGCAAAAAGAAGTGTGATTGTTAAAAAGTCTATGAGAAAACTAATCTTCAGCTAACTCATCTGTGACTCCAGGAAACACTTTTTTGTTGAGTTTATGGACTCAATTGCAAGATTCACAGCTTACTGAATCCAAGAGGAAGTTCATTTTTTTTAAATTATGATGCCTGTTAGAGTCAAAAAATAAATAAAAAGCATTCTGCACTTTAGCGAGAGTCTGCGTTGTGAGTTGCCAGCACACGAGCAGGCAGTGCCAGTTTCTCATTGAGATCCTCCCCTCCCTCATCACACCTAGTTTCAAAGCACCAAAGTGGAGACGCTGAAAATGCTCAACTTGAAGCTTCACAGGCAGACTTCACTAACAGTGACTACATCCATCTTTTTATATATAGTCAATGGAAAGAATATTGTATGAAACAAAGATGGTTTTGCTGCAACAATCCCCAATACTTAAATAGAGTGCATTTTTTTATAGCACTACGATCCACATTCACACAGCTCTTTTAATACTATGCATAGCTGAGCATATATTGTACAAGCTAACCAGGAAAGTCAGGGAAATATCTGTCAGGCCTCCGATCAATGAGCCATCAGCTCTCCTTCCTGACACACAGCTGTGCTCTGTTGTAGCCTTTGGATGCAAAAGTTTGTCTGTCCCTGACAGTTACGTTAATTGTGGTAAGCACCCCATATGCCACATCAGTTCCTACATAACACGTACAGTCTGCTGATGATTAAGTTGTCAGTTTCTGCACATCACTGCTCATTGCAACTGCTCACACTGACTGCAGTGGGGCAATTAGAATTCTTTGAGTTGAGTGACGTGAGAATCACCATCCACTGTGAGTCTAAAAATGCCCAGTGTACAGATGCTTTAATTGGAAGTGCACCAATATATTGATGGGGCATCCGTATTGTTGACTCCCATTGGATGCAAATAGAATGACATTTGCCTACGTTCTGCTATTTTCTGTAGTTAAAATGTCTTTGTGTGCGGAGAATTTCACATCCGTAACAGTTACTTTACACGTCAATCAATACAGGAAAAAGATGTTTCAAATATCACAAGAAAAACAAGAAAAAAGGGCACAATTTCAAAGTTTAGACCAAGAGTTTCAGGCTTATATTGCTGCTTCAGCAAACCACTGAACTCACAACAGGACAGTGACATGTTACCCAGCGCTGCCCTGCTGTGCTATAAAATGTCCACATACAGATTACTGTACACAAGCATGAGTAACCCGAGAGAACATAAACACGGGGAGACACTCCATTTCTAAGGCCATTCATATATAATTTGTCACTTTAGATTCATCAAAATCTAAAAGCTGGTGCTTTGTCAAGTGGCCCTGATGTAGAAGAAACAGAAGAGGAACAGGAAGATGAATGTTCCAGTGACAGACCAGTGACACTGTTAAAATTAATGAGTGCGTATGAAAAAAGTCGCAACAGTCGACACAAAATGCATCCTGCTGCCCTCTCCTCCATTAACTGCTAAATATTTCATGTTCTCATCCTGACTAATCTTAACATACACTGGTTTTGTCTGGTTGGTGTGCTCTGCAAAGATTATTGATGTCTGATCCATCCATTTCTCCCTCTATTCCCAATTTGTCTTTGTACTTTGAAACTATTTCAAAGGAAAGTAGTTGAAGCCAGTACAGAAGGTTACTACAGAAAGATAATGAATTCAATATGAAAATGTGTATGAAAGATATTTTTCTCTACAAGATGTCACAGTAGGAACATAAGAAGACCACGCTGGCTCAGCTGAGCTGTCAACCTTTCTTTCTATGGATTAGTTTGGACTGTGTAGATCAGTAAAGCTGGTGCACATTTACTCTCTTACAATAGATTATATATAAAAGATGAATCTTAAACTGGTACTTATATAGTGCTCTATCTCTATCCATCTCTTTACTACAAGTCTAATTCACCCAGTCATACGCATTCATATAAGCACCTTTGTCTATACCTAAGCACCTTATCTAACATACAAGCACACGCTCACACTCCAGTGGACATATCCGGGGAAACTCTGGGTTCCCAGACATACTTAAACATGCAGACTCAAGTAGCCGGGGATCAAACCAGCAACCTTCCATCTACCAATTCAAAGGTCGCCCTATAGCCACATTGGTTTGTGGCCTATCAAGACATTTGAAAAAAGGCAAATAAGAGGTTGTTCTAAGTGAGAAACAAAGGGACCCCACGTGCTTTCTGTCAATCAGAAAGTAATTCTGACATCTTATTTACTCTAAATAAGACTGTAACTTATGTTAACTCAGACTGTATTAAAGAAGAGTTTAAATGAGCACATAATCGGTGAGGAAAATGTCATGTCAATCAAATTAGAATAGAATCGTTTTCTTACAGACTTCCATACAGTCTCCCCTGTTTTGTAATTAGAGACGTTGCTCCCTGCTGGCCATTAGAAAAACTGCAGGTTTTAACGCAGTTTGGCATCGGCTTCAGATTTCAGCCCACGAGGCTCTGTCCGTCTGGTTTTGCTCTCACATGCTTTTCCTCAGCAATACGTAACTGAACGAAGAACAGGACAGAG